>BMAW01064370.1:0-15951 GCA_019974015.1 Nephila pilipes | reverse complement strand
ATTTTTATCTGATGTGTACTTCGTTCAGTTATGACGCTGTTTTATTTCTTGAAGAATATTAATATATATATTTCGATTATTAATTGCAACATTGCGTTGTTTGCATATATTAAAAAGAAACTCACAAAAATTTAACGATGCGTTATCAAAATTTATTTCTGTTACCAGGTTGCCGCCAGCTTGCACAATTTTGGAATTAGTACATGTTAGACAGCAACGGATTTATTAATTAATGAGTTTCTTAGATCCTGTATTTTGAAATATTAAAGATAATCATAATTACGTAATTTTAGCTATGAATGATTCTCAATAGGGCGTTTAGAGTCGCTCTGACCACAATTATTGCCAAGGATTATAATTCATTCTTATAATTTTCTTCTTTCTTCGGAATTATTGCTTAGCGAAAGCACCAGGAAGGGGAAAAAGAATCAATCATTTGCTACTGATGGGACCGACTGCAAAATTATATACTTTTGGATTTTATATTCTTTCGAGACAAATGATATGGCGTAGATGAGGGGTTTTGTTTTAAAAATATTTTTCATTGCAAACTGGCAGACGATTGCTTTAAATGAAAAAGAAATGAAATCAGCTTTTGAATTATTAGATTTACTTAAAATTGCTTCTTTTTATTATTTCTAAAATGTTTTGTCATCTGTTTGAAATTCTCAAAATGTGTTTTAATTTATTTGTTGTTATATAGATTAACTCCGAGTCCTTTCATGATCAAAGTAATGCTTTAGAATTAAATTTTGATCAACTCTTTATTTATTTTAGTGTGGTATTGTGAATGAAGGATAATTTCAATATTCCTGCTTTGTCATTTTTAAAATTTAAGTAAAATAGGTAAAGGATTATATTAGTTTAAAATTTGTAGAGCATCAACAAAACTTTTTAAAAATTTTATTTGAGTAACGTATTATATATAATGATATAATAAAGGATGCTATTTTAAGAATAATATTTCTACTATCGAAAATGTAAAAATATGTACTTAAAAATAGTATTAATTACATGAAATTAAGAATTTTCTGAAATGCATTGAAGATTAAAGAGTTTTTAGAAATATATCTTCAAGTTAATAAAGTAACATTTAAAAATATGTAGGGAGTATAGTTTATTGGACTAATAAATTATTATTGCTGTAAATATCATTTTTAACTGTTTAATTTTAATGAAATTATATGGTAAAATGTTTAATTTATGAAGAGAACTAATGTTATTGATTAAACTAATTTATGAATATCTAGAAGAAAAGTTTTTACCCATTTTTAAAAATTTTCATACTATTACGTTTAAAGGGAAAAATTTTTATAATTCTTTTGTACAAATTGTTAATATTACGGTGACCATTTTTGTAATCAATGAAAGGAGGACAAAAAGTTGAAAAATACAGCGTAAAATAAACAAGAAACATTTAGTAATTCAAAACAAAAATGCACTAATTATGCTTGCATCCCTTTTAATTATTTAATTAAACGAGTTTTTCCGTTTAATGTATAATGTTTTTCAATATATCATTTTCTAATAATATATTGGATATTTCGGAACAAGAAATATTCTTAACTTTTCATATGGAATGTGTTTGACACGATAGTTAAATATTTCCCTCATCTTTTAACAATTTCAACATATTGATTTTCCCATTGTTCTAAGTATCCAGAGAATTTAAATATATATTCAATCTGTAATCCAAACCCAGACAATTGTCATTAATTAAATGTCAGGCGTTTATTTCGATAAAACTCGACACAATTTTCAATATCTGCCCAATTTACTTGCGATGAAGTGCATTAAAAACTGCTATTTCCTGTGATATATGTTTCAGACAATTCTGACATATTGGAAAGATGTTAGGTAAAAATTCTGCACTTTGATACACACTTTTTCCTGCTTGGTTGATTCCTCTAAGTTTGACAATTTTTATTATTAAAGGAGTCAATTTTCTCGTGATTTATATTGAAGCATAAATCGTTCATAATAACAGACCCCAACTTCTGTGAGAAATACGTTCACCTGCAATCTTTTTGAGATCGTTTGTGGAAAATAGATGCCGATTATGTACAAAAATACATTAATATCTCCGATAATTCATTGAAAAATATTCCAAATTTGTAATTTGTCTAAACCTAAAAATAATAAGAACGGAGAAAATAGTTGCAAAACATGCTCCCATAGCAGGTGTTAGAAGCGAACCATCTAACTTTTTGAATATCTTAAAAGTTTTGTATTAAACATTTGCGTAATAGTTTGGCGCAACTGACTCTGGAATACAGAATAGACAGATTAAGTTTTAAAATATCGAAAAGGAGAGGACTTTCGAGAAGGAGGACAGAACCTACAAAAGGACGATTGTGGTTACCTTACTAGTATCCAACTAATAACAAAACTAAGTACTTTTAAACATTGAAACAACAAATATCCTATTCTAATGCTTATAATGAACATTTTTGAGCATTTCTATTTCTATTTTTGCTTTTTAGTAATCAGATTAATAAAACTCTGTTTTTAACATAATGGTCAAAACCAAACAAAAAGAATCACTTCAATTTCTTTTACCATTTGTGAGATTTTAAAATTTAAAGAACAATTATATAAATTGAAAATTGTAAATAACCTTAAAAATAAAGAAGTAAAACAAAATATAATAAATAAAGAAGATAAATCAATTATTTAAATCAAAAATTTATAACATATATTTCAAAAGTTTAAAATACTTTAAATATAGAATTACAAGAGCATCACTTAGAAACTAGAAACATAAAAATTAAAATGGCCCAAGACAGATTACGTAAACAATTGATTTCTATCAGAAGCTGTAGAGATACAAGTTAAATCATTTAATATCTCTTGAAATGCCAAATATAACTGAAAAATTTAAAAATCGTTTAACAATTAAAACTCATACTCAAATAGCAGTGGAATAAACAAGAAAAAGTTATATCTTCAAAAAGTAAGCAAAAATGGTCATTGAAATAATAAATGAAACTGTTATTAAATTAGAAGGTTGTAAAATAATGGAATATATACTAATGATTCTAGCTAACACACACACATATGATGTGGGAAATAATATAATATTAAATAATAAAAATGTGTTCTAAATTTGCATTCTAATTTTTATTCGAGGAAAAACTAATTAATTTATTACACCCAGAAATGATTTAAGCTTTTCACTATAAGTCGAAATGAGTATTATTGCTTTTAAAAACAAATAAATTCAATTAGAATACAATGAATCAAAATTTAAACGTTAATGTGCTGTCATCTATAAAAAGTAATAATTTCATTCAGTTTTCCAATTATACTTGACAATTTCCTTGAATATTGTCCTCATCCACACAGAAGATGGATTGAGACAGTTAAAAGGCCTACGTACAGTCAGGGTGAAAAGGTGCACATTTTTCGCATTAAGGAGAATAGAACTGGTTGATGTCAAGCCAATACTACGTAATTAGGATCATTCACAGGTTAGGTTGCATAATTATTAATTGGTAGCTTAATTTACGGGTTGCGAGGGTATTATTTAAGGCAATTTGAAGTTAATCGCTACTTGTGAGAGTTCTAGCTGAGATATTGTGAAATTGCGATGTTGGGTCCAGCTTGGCGGCAGTCGACTTGTTCGTAACTGACATTGTTGCCTCTCTTAATTGTGGTATTTCTCCGCTTTTCTTTTTCGTTTTATTTCAATTTTTAATTTGTAATGCGCGTAAAAGCGAATAATTATTTCTACGTCCGCCCAGATTTCCGCTCTCAGTCTAAGACCGTTTTTCTTTCTGCTTCCGTTAATTATTATCACTGCGATGTAACGATTTGTCCTTGAGATTGTGATCTTATCTTTATATAACGTTCTAGAATAACTTTTTAATCTTTTGTTTTAAATCAGTTGATGTATGTAATTTGTTTTTTTGCGGTTTTCCATGATTGTATTAATTAGGACTTCTAATTTCTTGTTAATATCGATCAATTTTAAATTTTCAAAGTCGTGTCTGGAGCCAGGCAAAAAAGTTTTTTTTAAAAGAAAATGAATCAGATTTTTAAATATTTGTTTGATGCCTTATAAAAATATTAAAAAAACATTCTCTTCGTTGAATTCACGGAACTTAATATTTTTTTGATGTACAACATTATGTGAGGAGCATTAGCATTTTATAGCCGTTTGTTGGTATCTGAGATTTTAGGTTTTATTTTTTCAAATAATGAACTAATATAAAAATATTACCATTCAGTAGTTAGTGGAATTGGGAGTTTGAATTTGAATATTGAAATCTTGAATAGAATAGTTTATGAAATAAATGAAAACCGTTATTAACAGTTTAAGAGAGCTGTTAATAACAGAAAACTGTAATTAACAGTTCTCTTATTAACAGTTTAAGTTAAAAATACATGAATGAGAAACAGAAACGAGGTTATTATACCTTGTGTACAACTTAGATTTATACACTTAAATCTGTGGATTATAAAGTAATTGAGTGCAATTTTTTTTTAGATATGAAAGCTTTGAATTGATTTCAATGAATAGTATTATGAAATTAAAATTAACATAACATTTAAAGTTATTTTTTCTTACTTTTGAACCCTGTCAAGTTATTTACGTTAAATTCCTGTAATTCTATTTAAATTACAGAGAAAATATAAGGTTATTTCATTATCGTTTTAAATTAATTGTCATCTTCCATAAACGTGTTATATGCATACTTTTTGGATAGCATTTATAGTTTCAAAGTGATATAAACAGGATAGTCTCATCAACAAAATTGTCCTTGTAGTTTCATCTTATTAATCTAGGTAAGATTTGACTGAACATTTTTTTCTTATTTGTATTTTAACATATCTGAAACTTTTACAAATTTCTGATTCCACTCAAGTCCTAGACGCCTAATGTATTATATTTTTACCCGAATGCCATTGATATATACCCATGACATAAAATTTTTTGAACTTATTTGCTATGAAATGCCAAAAATCGTTGCATATCTCATAATATCGTGAATGCTCTCTCCCCCCCCCCCCTGCTAAGTGCAGCAACACGACAAGGCATTGAGGGAACAAGTTGTCGGGAATCCCCTGAAAAAATATTCAGGCGTGCTGCCTCTGCAGTCGTCCATATTTATGAAAGTGTTACCGATGTAGGATTTTATGTAAGAACTGACCTGTCGATTATATCTCTTATATGTTCGATGGGATTCCTGTCTAGCGATCTAGGTGGCCAAATAATTCTGATCAAATAATTCGCTGGAATTGTCATCTAGTAATTTTTCATCGTTTGTTTGGTACGTGAAGTCCATGAATGGCTGCAAATGGTCTCCAAGTCGCTGAACATAACCATTTTCAATCAATGATTCATTCAATTTGACGAGAGGACCCAGTCCGTGCATATAAAAGCAGTCCACACCATTATGAAGTGACAATCAGCTTGCAAAATGCATTTTGACAACTCTGGTCCCTGGTCACGTGAGATCTGCACCATACTCGATCCCGGCCATCAATTCTTACCAAATGGAATTATGACTCATCTTACCAACCATTCGGTCTCCAGTCATCTATGGTCTAATCGGCATGTTCACGATTCCAGCCGTTGGCGTTTTGTTTAGGAATGACACTCAAGTTGGTCTTCTGCTGCCATAACCCATCAACACCAAATTTCGCTGCACTGAGCTCCCGGACGAGCCTTCCATATGTTCCACATCGATTGTTGCTGTTATTTTAAGCAGTGTGGCTTGTCCGGTAACACTGACTACACTACGCAGACATCGCTAGTCTCGAACATGAAGCAACGCAGACGGCTACTGTATGGTCCATGGTGAGAGATAATGCCTGAAATTACATGTTCTCGGCACACTCTTGATACCGTGAGTAGAGGAATGTTTAATTTTCCAAAAAGTAATGGAATGTCGTATGCGTCTAGCTCCAACTAGAATTCCACGTTCAAAATCTGTTTATTCCCATCGTGCGGTCATTATCAAGTTAGAAAACTGTACATGTTAATCACTTGAGTACAAATGAAAGCCATGACAATGCTCTGCCCATTTTTATATTTCTTACGCGATATTACTGTCATCTAGATATTTGCATATTACTATACCATGACTTTTAGCACTTCAGTGTACAGTGATTTTAAATAACATAGTCTCTATCAAATCAATTGTAACCCTCGTCCCTAATGTTAAAAGGTGATTTAAATAATGGTCTTTTCTTCCAGTGGATGCATTTTTTATGCCTCTTGGATATTCATATTCAAAATTCGATAAATTCTTTATTCAGAGCTGTCATTTCAATTTTTACAAACCAGTATTTTGTGTATCAAATCATTTTGGGGTCATCTTATGAAGTTACTATAAATGTATGCTATATTTACAAAATTCTATTTCACTCAAGTTTAGTACAATCAAAGTTGTACTATATTTATTCCCGAATACCATTGTAATATGTCCATGGCATCAAAAGTTTTCTTGAACTGCTGCTATATGGTGATTTTCGAACAACGCAGTCTCTGTCAAATCAATTGCAACACTTGCAACTAATGTAAAAAGGTCGTTCAAATCATGGTCTTTACTTTCAGTACGTGTATTTTTTCAAGCCTGTCAGATATTCGTATTCAAAACTCCAATAGGTTTCTTTATTCAAAGCTGTCATTTCTCTTTTTTACGCTTTTGTGTATGTAATTTGAATTTGGCTGAAGTTTTGAATCCTTATTTGGTGTAACAAATCATTTTGGGAATCCAATGGAATTACTGTAAATTCATACATTCGCAATACCTCCATATCCTACGGGTACAGACACATCATGCTGATGTTTTATGTTGTGTTCTACTATTTTTACTACTTTTAGAGTTCTTTGAACTACCGCTTTCTTTTTTATATTATTTAAAACAAATTTTTTTATTTATATCGTTGGTACGAACTTCCTTGAATTAATCCGTTGCAACTTTTTCCTAATTTGATCAGTAAAGCTTCACCATTTCGCAATTTTCAGACATAGAAAGTATCTGTAAGAGAATCAGCAAGAGATGAGAATATAGTCACTTAAGCGTGATTGTAATTCAAACAATATTTCAAGAAATGTATGAATGATACTCATTATTAGTTTAAAGTTTAATTAATATTTTTATTGTAATTTTATAAATGGGAATGAATTTTCTTCATTTAAAAATTCCCTCTTTATATAACTTTGATTACTTAATCATCAGAAAGTGACGACTCATTTGAAACATATCACAATTCTATAATATATTTTATAACTATCATGTGTAATTTGTTATTCTTATTTTATTACTGTATATTGTAGTCAATTTAAAACATTTCTTGTTCATACAAGTGTAAGAAATTTAACAAAATTATTATAGTCTAGCAAGAAAAAGTGTAATCTATAATTTTCATCCAATATTTGCTCATATATTTCTTCTTAACTTATCTTTAAATATTTAAAATAATTTTGATTTTATGTGAAAACAAAAATTAGTACTTTGAATTCAAGGCCATATTATAATTTCTACTAAAAGTATTTAAAGAAACGTATCTAAATTGAAAGTAGTGTAGAAGTATTTAAAATCGAAATTATTTTTTATGAATTTCGAAATTTTTATTTCACTGTAGAAAACAGAATGTTAAACTAAAGGTTTTTTTATAATTCTAAATTAAAGTTTATAATTAAAGGATTGTGCCTGCAAACACAACATGCAACTTATAAAAATTGTCCCACTTATGAAATGTTGGCTTAATAAGTAATTGAAATCGGAGATGCTCATGGTTAGTTAAGCAAAACAACGGCGACTTGTTTAAGCTTTATTATTGGATGTTGAAAAGTCGTTAACCAATTCCTGTTGTTGCTATTCGCTTTTTCTTTCTCTGTTGCGAGTGTTCCCCCCCCTCCCCAATCTTTCTTCTTGACTTTTCTTGATTTTCCGTGAGTTTGCCGTCAAAAAGAGTTTAAATTTAAATACATTTTGAGTAATTTTAATTTATCTATAAAAAAAATAGTTTATGAAACTAACTATGATTCCTATTTGAATGGTTGATAAACTGTAATTTATTTATCGAATATTTTTTTTTTACTTAATAAAATAAAATTATTCACTTTTTATTTAAATGATGACAGTTCTTGGTGTAATACATTTTTACTTTTATGTTATTAAGGTCAGGTGAATGTTTATAATCGACATAACTAATTCTCATTGACAAATGAGATATGACGTCACATTACACTAAAGCAACCTGCATGAAATCATTCACTGGTTTAAAATGAATAAAATGAAATTGTTTAATAAATATAGTGTCACATAAATCTTAATAAATCAATTTTGAATTAATTACAAAAATAATTCTTGCGGAATATCATTTAATGTGATTGAATTTTTTTTTTTTTTTTTTTGCTAAAATGAGGATTGTAATTCATTCGAATATGTCTGAAACACATATAAATTTTCAATGAAGCTGGTTTTTTGAAGTAAGGAGTTCTGAGATTCATTCATTACAACGTGAGTAGTTATTTCATTTTTGGTTATAGTTCTTTAAAATTTAAAGCATTTCCAGGTGGTTCTAGTTCTATAGACAACCGAGTTGTCATGGTCTTGAAGATCATGACCGGCGTTGCTTCCGTCGAGCCATGAGATCGAGTCCTGATTTTACTAAAAGCTCATTTACGAAATACGCCGCCACTAAGGACCCATCGTGCAACAGGGCTGAATGTACACTGAAACTGTCAAGGCTCATAATCCTCTCGTTGGGATGATGTGGAAGTTAGAAGAATGGGGTGCCTGCTCAGGTGTCGACCTCGTCTCTTGACCGCGACTTAAAATTGCGTTGGTTCTTCACCAATAGCTCTCATGTTGCTTCTACGTTAATAAGCAATATGTCAAAATCTGATTCTTCGTGTATATATAGCAATAACTGTTTAAAATATTTCTAATAGCATTTTTCTACAATTAAATAAATAAAAATTATATATCGCTTCTGCAAATATCAACGAGATGTAAAAATAAAGTTGCATTTTACAAAATTCTTTTAAAATGGTTTACTCGCATTCTTTTGTTACGAAAAAATATAGAATATTTATGTAGATAGTTTTGCGTCAGCTTTTCAGAACAATGAATAAGAAACTCATTAAATACGATATTTTTAGAATTAAAATAAGTTTTTGGAACTAAATTGAAATTATTTTCTTTTTTGTTTTGTAAGATTTAATAAATGTCTCCATCCTAACCTCCTTTCTTTTCTTTTTCTTTCTTTCTCTTCTCTATCCCTCCTTTCACGCGTTAACATGGATAAAAATGATCGCAAATTTATGCTTATCGTATCAAAACGAATATGTCATCATTTTAATTAAGTTTATCTCTTGATATAAAAAATTAAACAAGCTGTTTGTTTTACATACCCTGTTCTCAGTTATACTCGTACACATTAATTTCATCAGTAGAGTAACTATTAATTAAGAGAATCAAAATTATTTTTAAACTTCATTACTTTCTGCTATAAACCCATATCCAATTAAAAAAATTCTTGTAAGGTTGCTTCAAGTTAATTAAGTATTGAATTCACGGGGGAAATGTTCACAGTTTGTTTTCATTTATTCGAAAGAAAAGAAGAAAAATAAACTACATGAACAATTTGTTCACGTTAATATTAAAATTTAATGCTAGTATTTATTAAATGAAAATATAAGGTATAAAAAAAAGTTCACATTTATCAAAGTTTCTATACCAAATTTGGAGTCAGCACACTATCATGGTGCTAGTTAAACGAATGTGTTAGATTTTAATTAAGGAGAATAGATAATCGATAAAAAATCTACTAAATAATATTTTGATTCCAGACGATAATGTGAATTATGTGATTTTAATTAAAATAAGAAATATAAAAAGGACATGATGTAAATTGAATATTGTGTTATGATTTAGAGGGCAAGTAATTCTTTTTCATCGTAATTCCGTCCCGAATTCGATAAATGAATTCAGATCTATAACATTTGCTCCACATTAGAGTAAATTAATTATTACTACCCTGGATGAGATGTCAGAAATAAAATGTATATAAATTTGTAGTCTTATGATCAAATGTTTTTCTCTGCGTCAGAACATTATTTTTTTTAAAAAAAATATTCTAATCTATATATATTAGAACTTCTGAAGTTGACCACCTTTCCATGTTGACCGTTAATTATTATATGCTGACCGAATTTTATTTTTGTAGTCCTTATGCTCATGCAGTTATGTACATAAGGAAGACTAACCTTGAACACAATTTAAGTTGTCTATTGATCGTTTGGACCGTATCCCACAACATTAATTTATTTTTAAAATAACCTCAATCAGTCGAATAATTAAATTCACTTTACACCAAGAGGTACAAGGTGTGGAACGCACTAACGGAAAATTATTTTTCAACTTTTGTAATTACTTTATTTTAAATTAAACATAACGACCTGTGTTATTATGAATTGACGATTGCTTCAACATGAAGGACTTGTTCAATACTGCAGTGGCTGAAAATATGTACAGATGAAAATAAAAATTAAATGATTAACATTGTTTTTATCAGTTTTAAAAATTCCAGTTAGATGAGGATGTTGTATATCAGATAAAGCGATTAAAATAATTTGTTGTGAAAACATTTCTGCAGTTATGAAGAGTAGCACAGTCTCAATTGAGAGATGTGTTTTATTCCCCATTTTACAACGTTTTTCTGAATTTCACTTAGTGTGTGCGTGTGTGTGTGTCACCAAATTTTCGATGGTTAATTTAACCAACTTCCCATCAAGCTAGAGCTTTGAAATGTTGGGAATCGTTCGTACTCTCCTAACAATGCAATATTTAGACGTTTGCGACAAGTTTTAACTCGTATTTTTTTAAATAGTGCAGTTTAATAATTGCAACAACAGCGATTTTTGACTAGAATGTTAAGTCTGCTTCGCGGACCAATTCGTAACAACATTGTAAAATACCGCCAAATAATTCCTGTCTCCAAGAGTGATTTGACTAATCTGTATTTCTATTTAATTTGCAGGTTAATTAATTTTAGTTAGATTTTTAACATTATTTACGTATTTCACTTGGTGTGTGTTTGTATGTATGTGTATCAGTGTGTCATCAAATTGTCTATTGTTAATTTAACCAACTTCCCATCAAGCTAGAGCTCTGAAATTTCGGGAACCGTTCTTATTTGCCTAACAATGCAATATTTAGATATTTGCGACCAGTTTTAACTAATATTTTAATAATTTTTTTAATAAACTTTGCCACCATATAAAAACGTTGGTTTTTATTTCGAATTATTTAACATGCGTTAACTTGTTTTGAGAAAATGGCACCAACAAAAATTTTTGGGGATAAAAAAAAGAATGTATTGTGTTAGGTTCAAGAGATTGATATTATAATACATTATGATTATCATTTTTTTACATTTCGTTTACTTAAAGTATAAGTATGTTGCAGAGATATATTTAATTTAATATTTCATCGTCTGCTTTTATTATTCTTTGCTTTTATATATATATATAATATTTTATTTAATAATTGATTTTTTATGGCTGAATCGTCTTTTTGTTAACATTGGCAACGTATTTGCGCTTTAGGGTATTTTGCTTGTGTATATAAAAATGCATGGGTATTTGAAGAAGGTGTTCTCTTTTCTTGAGAATAATTGCTACTGAGCTTATGGATGGGAAGTTCGCTCACTTAACTCTAATTAATTTTCATTTTGAATAATTCTACTTTTTCAAGAACTTAATAACAGTTATTATTTTTAGAAGAGATTTCGGCGAAATTCCGGATTGCTCTGAATACATGGGTTGTCCGAAATTGTCGCTTAATGCAACTTTGAAAGGAAAGTGAGAACCCTATTTTTTGGACAAAACTGATGACATAAATTGGGAAGATGATGTAAAGACTCGCAACTTTCTTAGTCGAATGAACTCGCTATCAAAGATACACACACACACACACACACACACACACACACACACACACACACACACACACACACACACACACACACACATATATATATATATATACATATAGTCACATTTGGTCTTTATTTTTCAAAAACACTTCAGCAATTTTTTTTTAAATTTATAGTTTCATAATTGATTATTTGATTATCGTATGGCCATTGAAACTGAACTGTAGTGCAAAATTGCAAGGTTCTAGCTCATTAGAAGTGGGTGGGAAATTGTTGAAAAGATTTGTGCCAAACTGATACACAGTACAAGGTGTTAAGAAGTGTTTGAAAAAATGCATCGATTTAGACAGTAATGTGAGTTGTATACTAAAATACGCTGCTCCTTCTACGATGTAGCGATTTCAGAATATTATATTAACTCTGGAGAATTTTTCAATCTAAGAAAATTTTCCGAGTCTGGATCCTATTCTATTACATTGCGTGAAGACCACCGGAAGTGGTACTTTGGATACTCAAACAGATGGCAGATATGCCATCTGTTTGAGGAATTTAATGGTTCGTGATTAACTGTGTGGGCATATTCAACAGTTATCGAAAAGGAAGATACGTTTCAAACTTCAAAATAAAATATACACATATCATTGACGCAAGGTACAAAAACACGAGTTGAAATCTTAATTTTGAGTCAATTAATGAGAAACAAAATGCTGTCTTTTGGAAGAGGGACATGATGGGTTGATATTCGAAGGGTGTTTGTGACGCCTGCATTTGCTTACGAAACTTCAAATTGCACTTTCATAAACCTCCAATATATAAAAAATCAAAGAAAGCTTTCAAAAGTTGTCATATTCTTTTAAATAATAACACAAATAACTAGTTTGTCGGTAGTTAAACAAGTCGCTGTGTTTGTTAACGGGATTAAATATGGTTTGAACTAAAGTAGCTGAAACTCTCCATTGTTCGTAGGTGTCCATATTTTCCTTTTCGTCTAAACTCTGTCAATGTCAATAATTGAGCTGTATTTTAAACTATCCTTGGTTTTGAGCGTTGAGCTGTAAAGATGCGGTGCTGAGTGGTTGAGTATTTACATTAGCATGGCTCCACGTAAGTGCAATGCACTCACTTATGTGCTCTTCTGCTCAAGGAAATCATAAGGTTTACAAAATTTATCGCTTCATTAATTCAAAATTTAGCCTCCACACCAAAAAATTAATTGAAGTTCTTCCTGTTCCCGTGGCTGGTTAGTTGTTGTTAATGACCGTGATGCGGGATGGAAAACAAGACTCAAGTGTGAAATGTGCGCGAGATAATTGCAGTTTTTGCTAATGAAGAAAAATGGATTCTTTTTCATTTCAAATAAATAAGGAAAATATAAGGATGTACATGTAAGAAAAATAATTTTCGAGACCACGATATAAAATTTGAATTCATTTCGTTTTGTAGTAACTAGGATTTCTTTAACCGGATTTCAGTAAAATTAGTCACCAAAGGAGCTGTTGTTTTAGAACCACTGTACAAAATAAAGAGTGAAATGTGCGTGACTTGTTTTCATTTTATGGCAGAAATAGTTATATTTAATTTAAAATATATTCAAATTTAATTATTTATTGTTTGCTTTTATTTAAACATCTGAAAATGATATATATGTCCACTTCAGTTTTTTTTATCGTTTGCTTTGATTTTAAAGTCTAAAAAGAGTTTAATTGTCCACTTCAATATTGTCCATTTTAATTTAGATATCTGAAGAGAGTATAATTGTCCACTTCAATATTTTATCGTTTATTTTAATTTTAATGTTTCTTAAGAATTTTACTGTGCACTTTAATGTATTATCATTTGATTTAATTCTAATACTTCATTGAATAATTTAATAATTATTTTTAAAATATTTAACAACTTTTGTTGTTGAATCTGTTGATCGCCAATTATAGTTGTCCTCTATTGCTCTTCTCATTATTTTCAGTTCCATTTTACTTATATATCACTATCTCTAATTCAATGCACTACATTTCTTATCTTCATTTAATTTACCTGATCACGTTTCATTTGGTTGGCAAGGAGTTGTTATTTTATTCAATCCAAATTATCTAAAAAAATCGCTGAGGTTAATGAAGAAAAAAACACGAAAAGCGCAACATCACAAGCTTTTTTAATTATGATTCGAGTATCCGAATTTGTTAAGTTTCTGTCGAGGAGTATTGATGTAAGTTTATTTAATGCTCGTGTAATTTTAAATGGGAAAAATAGCTCTTCCTTTAGTTAAAATATAATTATAGAATTTAAAAAACTGGGAAAAAAATGAAATCCTATTTTTCCCCTGATCTTCTTTTATATGCAGATATTCTAACTTTCAAAAATAAATAAATAACCGTTAAAACATTGTACAATGGTGTAAACAAGAGTCATATGATTAAATTTTTTACTGCATCTGTTTCTCAGATTTAGTTTAAATATGACTACGGATCCAAAAAATAACGTGACAGAATTATTGAATGGAATTTAATGCATAATTACTATTCAACTCAAGATCTGTCTTTACTTTTGTATCAGCTCGAGAAGATTAAAAAAGATTTAAAATTCGGAAGAGCAAAAGGGGAATTTGAAGGGAGATAAACTATCTATTTAAAAGTTATTACTGCAAGTAAATGAAATGTAACCTTTATTAAAAATACGTAGTGAGAAAGAGATACTGGTCATTAACCAATGAATGAATGACATGATTTCAATATTATTCTTTGTGGCTATGTTACTAATTTTTGGTTTTTTTTGCTTCTGATTAAAGTATTGTAAATAAAATAATAAACTATTGTGTGTTCCTCCCATCAATATGTTCAAGGCATTTAAAGATAGCATTACAATAAAATAAAACTTTATTTTTAAAACTATTTATCTAAATGTGCAGATACTTTCGATGTGGAATCCTGTTACAATCATTCCAAATTCAATTTTATTTATTTCCTCTGGAATCCTGTTACAATCATTCCAAATTCAATTTTATTTATTTCAGACAGCAAGATGTGATTACGCTTTGACAAATATTTTGCCTCGAATCCTGAAATTTTTATTAAAAGTGGATGACACAAAAAAAGGCAGCTTATATTTAATATCTTTCTGATGTTATATTCAAATTCTTTTCATTGCTTTCCTGTGTACAAATTCACGAATGAAATGAAATTAATTCTAATGTCTCTCTTTATATTCTGAAATTTTCGGACAGTTGTTAGTCACATTTATTCCCGAAAATAGCACCAAATTTGAAAATAAACCATCGCATATACTTCCGAGATATTCATGTATAATACAATCTCAATACCGGAAATAAAACTTCTAGTTCCGTCTAATTTACGAAGCTAGTACGTCCCTTACAAAAATAAGCCATCCTCTGAATATACAGTCCTGATTTGTGTTTTGAAGAAAAAATATATTAAAAACCTATCTTATTTAAGGTTTAATAATATTTCGTCACATAATACAGCTCCTCTGTTTCAGAGGTCTGCAAACTTCGGAGATGTCTAAGATTTTCGCGGGAAATATTAAAGACACATTAATTTCAAAATGACTACCAAGTTCTCACCTGGGTTAAAGTAGACTTGTAGGAGAGTAGGATTCCAGCTCAGGTGTCATCTCGATTGATTGTTTTATTAAAATCGCGTTTAGAAGCAACACGAGAACTATTGGCAACGGATCTCATAATTCTGAACCGCGGTCAAGTAAAGAGGGTGATACTGAGCTGGTACCTCCCTCTGCAAACTTCTACACCACGCCCGTGGGAGCACTTGGGACCTCGACCAGATTTAACGTGCATCAGTTCCAT
This sequence comes from Nephila pilipes, assembly GCA_019974015.1. Taxonomy (NCBI): domain Eukaryota; kingdom Metazoa; phylum Arthropoda; class Arachnida; order Araneae; family Nephilidae; genus Nephila; species Nephila pilipes. The sequence continues at coordinate 239 of BMAW01064370.1, read as the reverse complement.
TACACGGCGGGTCTTTAGGGACATCAAGAGCTCGGACCTATAACTCATCGAAACAACGTTGGCAGCGAGCTCGGGACGAAGGTGCCACCTCGAATCGAGATCCATTGCCAACAGCTCTTTATATAACTTTAATGTGACATTTGACAACAAATCGAATTCCATCAGATTTGTTGTTAAATCTTCGGTTCGAACTCCTGTTGTAGGATCGCTCTAACATATTATTTTTAATTTAAAGTTTT
>BMAW01064364.1:0-11455 GCA_019974015.1 Nephila pilipes | reverse complement strand
TACTTAAGCTGATTTCGTAGAGTTTTGTTCTTACATTACGTTTCCTAATTTGTATATTATTTTACATATCACATCTGAATCTTATATCTTTTTCATATTTCTATACTATTTATATACTCTTTATTTCCTTTCATATTTCAGAAACTTTATGTATTTCATATAAATCTATGTATTCTTTCATATATATGTCATATTTTAGATACTCTTCCTATATTCTTTCAAAAACTTCATTTTTTGTATAATTTTTTATGCACATCTGATCACTTCATACTTTAAGTACTGTATTTATATACTTTATACATATACTCTTGTATATATATGCCCATAGGTGCTATACATATTATATTTTCCTTTAAACACTCTTCATTTTTCACACGAACTCTTTTTAGACTCTCTCTCCCATTTACTTCACATTTCATGTATTCTACGCATTTCATATTTTATATACTCTTTTGCTCTCTTTTATGCACTTTATACTTTATATATAAAAATGTTCCACTTAATTCATAATTCTCATACACTTTTCCGTATACTTCATATTTTATATATATTTGTATATATACGCGCATTTATGTACTTCATATATTCTTTTCTGTGTATTTCATATATTTCTCATTTTACATGAACTTTCATTTACTTATATATATATATATATATATATATATATATATATATATATATATGTATGTGTGTGTGTTTATAAGATATATATATATGTGTGTGTGTGTGCGTGTGTGTGCGTGTTTGTGTGTGTATAAGATATATATATATATATATATATTTGTGTGTGTGTGTGTAAGATATATATATATGTAACTCGCTACTCATAACCCATTAACTCTCGGTAGCAGGGGTTCATAGCTACTGAACCGAGAGTTAAATAAACGTCGAATTAAACTATTAACATAAATTGAACTATTATATCAATGATTTTCTTACGTTACATTTACACTTTTTTGAGGTTATTTTTACAACGTTTTTATGTATTTCACTTGGTGTGTGTCTGTGTGTGCATCAATGTGTCATCAAATTTTTGATCTTTAATTTAACCAGCTTCCCATCAACTAGATCTCTGAAACTTTGGGAATCGTTCTTACTCGCCTAACAATGCAATATTTAGACATTTGCGGCAAGCTTTTAATAATTTTTCAATATTTTTTTTCAATAAACTTTGCCACCATATAAAAACGTTGGTATTTATTTTGAATTATTTAATTATTTCGGAAAATAATTTACTCTGGAAAGAAAGAAACTAAAAATGGTTCAATGTACAGATAATCTCAATGACCACGAGATCTTGAAAAAAAGTTTTCTTTCAAATAATTCAGATGGAAGCATTTCACTTTCCAAGAAATTTTGATTCACATCCAATCCAAACATTCAAATCTAATAAAGGTAAATAAAATGTATTTAAATGATGGTTCTCTCTTATACTCAAACTTTCAAGGGATGCGTCTCAAAGAGAACCTTTTGTATCATCTCCATTTAGTCGGAATGTATATTCTCTCTTTTATCACGAAAGTAATCGCTTTCACCTTATGATCAGGGAACTTTCAGCCCTTAGTTGCCTCACCCTTTTGTCTCAGACATTCATACGTGGATTTTTCCCCACTCCTTTTGTTTTTGTATTTCATTCTCGTTACTTCACCGCCTCTTTGCCTGCATTTCATAGCGATCCAGCCTTACGACCGTTCTCTCGTTATAAAACCCTTTGTCATAAGCGTTTCGAATTCTTTTTAAAGTTCCTTTTGCTTACTCGATTTTTGTTATCTTCTTGTCAATGTTTACTTCTTTTTCGTGTTTCTTCCAAGATTAGTTACAAATTACGTTCCCTGACCTCTTTTTTTTTATTCACTTCTCTATTTGAGTATTTTTGGATGCTTTTTTTTATGGTTTCCCCTCCTCATCTTTTTTGCCGGTTAATTTCTTTCCGTTCTGGCTTCATAAAAGATTCCTACTCCAAACCTGCATTTCCTTTTTTTTGCTGGTTTTTCCGTATGCAAACACCATTTGACTTATTTCTTTATCATATATCTAATTTCCCCAATCATTTTTGCTGATTGGAGCTTCATGACATGTTTATGAAATGATATAATAAAATAGAAAAAAAAAAGTATTATTGATTTCTCTTAACTGGAAGACCTGACATCATCAGAAAAAAAGATTGATCTGAATTTCATAAAAAGGAAGTCATAGTGAAACCGCGATTTAAACGGATTCGCGAGTTAAAGAATTTCGAGTACACGAGTACAACTGTACTTCATATATATCGTGTGCATTTAATATATTTTTCGTATTTTGTGTGGTCTTTATATTTTTTAAATTTCATGTGATCTTTTTCATGCACTTTCATATACTTCATATTTCATTTATTCCTTTTACACTCTTTTATGTATTTAATATATTTCATATATGCTTTCTTTTACTTTATATTTTTCTCTTTTATATACGTACTTGATATTTATATACTCTCTCTCTATTACATACCGTCTAGAACCAAGTTAATTTACTTCACTCAGGTACTCTACATAACGTTCACTTTTTTAAAAGTATGTTCCATTAACAAATTTATTCAGAAATTATGGTAAATTATTCAGAAAAAGGCATAATTTCCACAATAGTAGATGTTTTAATGTTATAAGGGGATTCGGCATTTTTTTTTTTTTAAATTTCAATGACTAATTCCTTCCATTTCATTTCTGATTTTGCCAGAACTAATCTTCCTCAGAAGAGAATTAAAAAGTTTTTATGGAATAATGTAACATACTAGAGCCAAAAATAACGAGTAAGGAAGACAATAATTATTTCACTCTTTTAAATCTCCAATTTTTCTATGTGTTTGGGGGCCGTAGTAGATGGTACAAATATGAATCTCGATATTGAATGTTGGGATAATTTGGCAGTTGAATGTGCCGAGTTTTAAATTTTTAGTTCATTTTAAAACTCGATGGCCTCTTTTGGGCGATTGTATTAAACGACGGCATGGGGAGTCAATATTATATAGACATCAAAAGAGAAAAAAAAAGAATTACTATCTCTATTAACAGAGAAAACAATCTTACTTGTTAGAGATTTTAGAGGGATAAGATTGAATTGAATACAATAGAAAGAGATTGAGTTGAAAATAAAATACAGAGCAAAAGTATAATTGAATTATTGCTTGCATATTATGATTTCATTTATTCATATTACGGAGATATAATTGTTTAGAAATACGAGTATATAAATGAAAGATATGATCTAAGTATTATGACGACATTTTAATAGACTGTGTTGAAAATGAATTATGCTCTACATCTGCGGTGTAACATGAGGGGAGGGGAGCAGAGGGATTCATGGCACCGGCAATGTAGATGTTGGGGGCAAGAGGTATTGGTCGAGCTAGCTAATCTTATCTGATGCATCAGGCCATGGTCATGAGGTCAGATAAATGCGTTGTCATCGGGACTACTTAGGCATTTATGCATAATTTCAACACAATTGGGCAAGTGGTTCAAAATAGAGTTGTAAGATTTAACTTAAGCAAATATACTTACATTTATTTGAAGTTCAACAAGAGCTTGTCAAATATTTTATACCAAAATAAGGAAATAAATTTCATTTTTTGAAATTCAAAATGATGCAGACGACAGCGATCCGCTGTTGTCCTGCAACCAATTCAATTGGCGTGTTCCCCCTTTTTGATTTTTGAATTATTGTCTTCTAACAACTCATAGACTTAACAGTGAGTAGCTGACATTTAATTTCATCAACTATTTTGTTATTCAGAAGAGCGTTGAAATGTTGGTATTAATTATTTCATACACTGCTGGCCATTAAAATTGCAACTGCAGGAAGGAATGATCTGACGAACAGCAAATTCACATGAAAGGAAGAAAAGTTTGGAATATATAAGTGATTAATATTTCAGCGCATTTAGACGACTCAAGAGGGAGAAACAACATCTGATGTACTATATAAAAGAAAAATTGTGTAGAGGATTTCCCATTTGGAAAGCTCTTTGTTACGTCGGAGTTTACTCAGAATATCGTGCTATGCCTCGAATAAGAAGAAATGCTTATCAACAAGTGTTGGAATTCGACAGAGGCAGGATCGTTGCCTATTGAAAGTATAGATTATGGTTCCGTGATATCTCTCGTCGTCCTGGTCGAAATCCAACCGCTGTCATGGGAATATGGAATCAATGGATTGTTGAGGGTCACGGCATGCAAGATCACCACGTACTCCCTTGACTAACGCCCGAGAGGACAGATATATTGTGAGTTCAGCTGTGTGAAAACGTACAACTTCATCATGGTCAATTCGTCAAGAAATGGACATGATTGCAGCACGCCCAATATCTGCTCGCATGGTACAACGACGTTTGCAAAAGCGTGGATTGTCAGCACGGCAACCATTACTTCGGCTTCCCTTGACAATGCAGCACAGAGAGAGATGGCGATTATGGTGCGCCGAACGACAAAGCTGGATACAGGAGTGGCACAATGTCGTCTTTTCTATGTGCAGCATTCTGATGGCAATACAAGTGTCTGGAGGATACGAAGAGACCGCTCGTCACCTGTTTGGATTCAATATCGGCATAGGGACCTTGCACTTGGTGTGATAGTTTGGGCAGCCATTGGGCACAAGACACGCACACCTCTAGTTCAGATTGACGGTAATTTGAACGCAGATCGATACATTTCTGACATTTTACTTTCAGTGGTTGTGACCAATTTTCGAGACCTGCCAAACGCCATCTTCCAACAAGATAATGCAAGACCACATGTTGCATGTTGTGTTCTGACCTTCCTCGATACACAGGATATTTGATTATTGCCCAGCCTGCACGGTCTCCAGATCTGTCATTCATTGAAGACATCTGGTCATGGATTGCAGAGAGACTGGCCTGCCACCCCTCTCCAGCTATTATGGTTGATGAAGTGTGGAGTAGACTTGAGACAGCATGGAATGAGTTGTACATTTCTGTCATCCAAGCCAAGTTCGTTTTCATGCCTAACCGGGTAAGGGCCGTTTTAGCTGCCAGGGTTGGCAGCTGTTTCTACTAATTTCGTACCCCTGTAAACTCCCAAACTGCTTATAAATTTAATCATTTTGTCTTCATGCCATACTGTTCCCGTACAATAAATGTCTTTTTTGTATTTGCTTTCCTTTATTGTGTTGCAATTTTAATGGCCAGCAGTGTACTTTTATAAAGTTCCACTTGTACCTAAATTTATTAGTTACTGTAAGGTCAAGTTTATTTGTTTCATATGATTCGTCGAATATATAGGGATGTGAACGTAAATTGTTTTGTTTATTTTTAAACTTTTCAAGGGCTTTGGGTTTTTACCCTTATAGAATGTTATTTATTCGTTTGAACGAATTAAATTATAAGTAATTTAACTTTACGCGCCAATGCATTCGTGATTTTATTATTTTTATTTTTATAGTGGGCGGCCAATTCAGTTTTCGCATCAGGAATCAGAAATCCACACAACGCCATTGATCTGAGCCTTATGATGGTCTTTCGATATATTGTATTGATATAACTGAGTTATCGTTTGTGCACTCTGATTGTAGTTCAATATATTGTACCAATATAATCGAGTTATCATTTACGCATTTGTGATTGCATTTCAATATAATGTACCGATATAACTGAGTTATCGTCTGTGCATTATGATTGTATTTAAATATATGACGGTGGCTTAAAAAGTAACCGTGTAAGAAAAAGGAAATGAGGTATTAGTAATGGAAAAATGGGAACAGCGTAACTCATTGTGGTACTATCCATTGATTTTTTTTCCTTTCATAAGAAATCATCGCGAAATCGTCACATCACAGAAAATCATTGCCATAACTTCTCCAGTCATCTTCGCTTTCTTTGGAGAAGATTCACCGGAAACAACCCATTGTTTTTGTTGCTTGATTTTCGGTGCACAAAGATGGTCCCACCTCTCATCGATGGTGATAATTCGACGCGGTAACAATCAAATTTTGATTTGAAAGAAAATAGATACCAAATCAAAACTAACGTATGATTCAGTGTAGCATATTTAGCATCGTTTAGCATAAGGTCGCACACAATGGTAACACCAACTTGTCTTAGAAACGCCACTTGTCACACACATTTTTGATCTACCCTGTGCTCCTCAGATATTATAGAATAATCAGACCTAAACTCCACTCCTTATAATTTCAAGTCCATTTTGGTTATACTGCCATACAGAGTATCGAATAATACAGCTATAAAACTTTTGATTTTGTTCTGAAAGCTTTCAATATTTTTTAAAAATAATCAGAGCCACGCAACGTATTTATTTGAAACTGCCATTTTAACATTAACATTTATTTAAAAAAATAAGAAGCAAAAGTTTCACTTCATAAAACTTTTAAGAAACTCTACGTTGAGCTGTAACGAAAATCTCTTCAAGATTTAATATTCTATTTTAGGGCTAACAAGCCTTGCCAGCTCATTAATATGGATATTTGGCGCAATCTGTAATACGTAGTGATATTATATTCGTTTGCACATCAAATAATAAGTTTCCAACATACATCGTTCTGATTAATCGTCAGCAAATATTTCATTTATCTGTCAAGTTTATGTGAGGCTGACTCAAAAAATACCCATTTTTAACAACAGATGACGTTTCTAAAACATTAGAGTTACCATTGCGTGCTGCCATCTGTTACACTGCTCAAAAACTAATTTGACAATGAGTCATAGGTTACTGTTGATGATTTTAATACGTAGTCATATTCTGCCCAATCAAATTTTGATTGTTGCCACTTTGGGCTATCGTCGTCATTTTGCTGCCAATTGTCAATTCCGTTGATGAAATCGGATTCTTCGTTATGCTCCAGAAACCGAGAAACAATCAAAATAATAAGTTGCTTTCCGGTGAATGTGCTTCAAAGGAGGCAAAAGTAATGGCGATGAATTTCGGGAGATAAAGGGAGTCATATTTATGAAGTTCTTAATAAAGGAAAATCGCTCAGTGGACAATACTGCAGGGTTACTCCTTTCTCATCCATACACCATTTCCCATTTCTAATGCGGTTACTGTTTGAACATCCTTTGCCTATCTCTATACCCTGGAGAGCGAAGATATTTATTCTCTTGAAAAAAGGAGAAAGCTTGTAAAGCTCTGGTGTACATGATCTGACAATAGATCTAAAAGACCCAAATCTTTACAAATAACAAGCATTGCCCTCCTTGCAAAAACAAGTGCAACATAAGTCCTCAATGAGGCGACTGCCAAAATAGTTGGAAGCAATCTCTATTATATATTGTATATTTGTATATTTAGCTGTTATGTGTTGTACTGCGGTCAGTTAGGCGAGTAGCTCCTCAATTAGACCACTCTGATTGTGTTGTGAGGAGATGTTGGGACCAGTGGATCCGAGAGATGTCATTTTCTCGACCAGACTCAGGACGTCCTCGACAGACCAGTCCTCGAGAAGACCTCCACATCGTAAGAAATGCACGCGTACAGCCAACTGTTTCATCAGCCGCCATCCAGGCATAGGTAGCACCTTCACTAGGGCCCCTTGTGTCTTCTAGAACCATACAAAAGCGCCTGGCTGAAGGACATTTGGGATCGCGGCACCCATTACGAGTGCTGCCCTTGACGCCTCCGTTTGGAGTGGTGCCGCGCTCGAGGAAACTGGACAGCAGCGGAATGAAACCAGGTCGTCTTTAGCGACGAATCCAGATTCAATCTCAGCAGTGATCACAATCGTGTTCGTGTGTGGAGATCCCGTGGTGAACGCCCGAATCCTGCCTTTGCTTTGCAGCGACACACCGCTCTCACAGCTGGTGTGATGGTATGGGTGTCATTGCCTACAATACACGGTCACCCCTAGTATTGATCCATGGCACCATGATAGCCCAGCGGTATTTCCATGACATCCTGCAGCCACGTGTGTTGCCATTCATGCAACGACTCCCAGGAGCCATTTTTCAACAAGACAATGTTCGGCCTCACACGGCAAGGGTGTCACAAGACTGTCTCTGCACTGTTACTACCCTTCCTTGGCCTGCCCGATCCCCAGATTTGTCTCCAATCAAGCATATCTGGGATCATTTGGGACGGCGAATTGGGCATCCCACGAGTTTGAACGAACTAGAGGCAAGGTTACAGCAAATATGGAACAAAATGTCTCAAGACATCATACAGAACTTGCATGCCTCAATGCCCGATCGTATCGCATTGTGCATTCGCGCTACAGGGGGTTCAACAGGGTATTAAATCCTCCGTTCTTTTGCCTTTTTCTCTTAAATAAATTATCCTTTTTCTTTGATTTTCTACTCACTTACTTATATCAAAGTAGTCATTACGTATGCAAAATTTCGTTTCATTTTGACGACTCCTTCTTGGTGCGCTAATTTTATATATATATATATATATATATATATATATATATAAGATGAATTGGGGGAGGATTGGTACCGTAGAGCTTGTTTAACCCCCACAATTCAGTTCCCCCATAATTCAAATTACTTATTAATTTAATTTCAAATTTGATTCAATTTTTATTCATCGCTTTTACGTAGTTCTATAAATGTTTTCTTTTGTTGATTTAGATATTAATTATCTTATTTGTATGTGTTTTAATAATAATTTCATTGTTATATCTTATACATACATACACACACACGCACTCTCTCTCTCTCTCTCTCTCACACACACACACACACATATATATATAATAGAAACTATTAAATTCTTCATCTGAGGTATTATAATAAGTTGCATAAACTAGTTCATTATATTCATCAGAGTAATTACCTCAGATTCAGAGTAATCTGAAGTTAAAAATGTGGTATGGTATGGTATCCATATGGTATGAACATGGTGTCTTTTTCAATACCATACATGTTGTTGCTTATGCCAAATTCTTAAAAGACCCTTACAATCATTTCTTTCTTCATTCCATTCCCTCTACACCCAGCAGCAAGCTTTGTAACAATCTGTCGTTGTCAGGTGTATTAAACATAATAATTCAATAAAAATCAGTTACAAATGTTTGACCACCTTATTCGATTTTGAATAAGTTATTTCAAAATAAATTAATGTGGGTCATAACAAATGAATTACTTAATCGTACTCTTAACCAAATAACATTATGAATAATTCTTCTCATTTTAATAACTCCAAACATTCGGCTTGAATTAACTGTGTGTGTGTGGATAGGATTCTAGAATACCTCTAGAGACGGGATACGAGCCAAGTATACTCGTACATGCTTAAATTACCTCACAGTTGTTTAATCCATTATGTGATACTATCATTCTCACTAATTCTTCTATCTTCTTCTGTTTATTATCTTTTTCATTACCTCCAATCTTTCTCTCATTCACTACTCTTCTTATACAGTAAAGATCAGTACATGCGAGGGGATGTTGTAAAGTTTTAAAAATTACGAAATAAATCGAGAAAAAAAATCACTTTTATTTGCCGTTTAGCTAGGTAGATGCACGTTAAATCTGTCGATGCCCAAAATCTGCCCTTAGGCGTGGTGTGGAAGTTAGAAGAGAGAGTTCTCGTCACTTGACCAAGATCCAAAATTACGAGGTCCGTCGCCAATAGCCATTCTGTTGCTCACATCTCGACTTTAATAAAACCAGTCAATCAATCATTTTTATTTATTATTCTTAAAGCTTATTTACATAATCAGCATCTAGAGTTATACATTTCTCTCAATGTTTTTTGACCCTACGAATGTCGTCACTGTAAAACCCAGTAGATTGAACTCTTAACTTCTATATATTGTGCGTTGCTTCAATCTACGGCTTCCTGAAATTAAACAAATTCACTTTAATAGCTGTAATTCATAACATCATGTACACAAGGATCAATTAATACACAGAATTTTTTTATCTGGGTATCTCGATTATTTCTTAGTAACACATTTAAAACTTTACAATACCCTCTCGTAGATCGATGAAACGATAGAAGATATAGATTGACAAAATAGATATAGAAGATTCATACAGATAGACACAACGATAGTGTAGTTACAGATTGACAAGATACAAAAGATACACGATATAGATTATCAAGATAAATACAGAAGATTCATGTTGACATAAAGACACAGGTTTAATACACTTAAATGCATTATATGTAGCTGAAATAATATTCAGTTTAATAATTTATTGTTTGCTTTAGTTTTAATTACATTATCTTAAATATATTTAATTTAATAATTTATCATTTCCTTTCAATTTAATATCGGAAAAGTTTACTATAATCTATTTCTCGATATTTCATCGCTTACTTTGATTCTCATATTTAGTTGAGTTATGAGTTACTTAATAATTATATTTAATTGAGTAATTTAATAATAATTATAAAAAAAGCGACTTAGGTGACTCAACCTGTTCTTTGCTAAACTTTACATAGAGCTTTTAAATTTTTTCATTTTGTTTTGATCACAACTGTTGAGTTCTAATGCTCTATTTAGTTTTGCTATCATTACGAGCGATTTGAGGCCGCGGTACCTAGGTATCATTGTCGCGAACTCGTGGCCGGTTTCTTTCATTTAGTCGAGGGTTCGTGCGTGGATGCTACTAAAGACCCTATATGCAGCGGGGCTGACGCATGTTAAATCTGGTTGAGGTCCCAAGTCTATTAAAGTCTAGGAAAGTTTGGAAAGGGAGATGCCAACTCATGTGTCTCCCTCGTCTCTTGGCCAAAGCTGAAAATTACGAGGTCCGTCACCAATAGCCCCTGTATTTCTTAAAAAAATTCAAGTGTAGGGAATCGGATTTTGGTTGAATTTTATCATACAAACTAACGCTTTGTTTTCTCCAAAACTAAATAAGTTACTGTATACTCGATCCCTATAATTATTTAAAATATGCTTGAGATTATTGCAAAAGAATTAATATTAAAATATAAATAAATTCAGGACTAAGTTTTTGGGATTTTTAAAAAATATATTATATAATATATTTTAAATTGAACAATTGTATTAAAAATGTACTAAAATTTTCATCTGAAATCCTTATCTGTCATACAAGCACTATATGGCATGCTGAAACATAAATTTTAAATGCCGAGAATAAAAAAAAAAAAAGGATTCTGAGTTCTCTTAAAGTAACTTAAATAAATCAAAATAAAAAGAATTTGCTACCATTAACCTTCTATTCAACCCCACTTCGAAGTTATTGAAAACAATAATCATTGTATTCATTCATAAAATGCTCGAGTTTTGACCATCCCTTACAAACCTAACTCTTGGGCAATGAAAACGATCCCTTTAAAGAAAATGAATCGGCGAGTCAATGAAATCGGTCCACAACAATTCAACTTTCGCAATCGAAAATATGTGTGACATTCCATACACCCACGCCTCAAAAAAGAAAAAAGAAAATAATAATAAGAAACGTTCGATTAACTTCGAAAAGGATTGTCTGTGGAAATGCACGAGTTCCTCTTCCCACTTCCGAGTCTTGAAAGAA
>BMAW01064351.1:0-13440 GCA_019974015.1 Nephila pilipes | reverse complement strand
GTATATATATATATATATATATATATATGCTGTATATATATGTATATATATATATATATATATATATATATAAATAAAATAATGTATGTATATGTATATGTAACTTAATATGTATATATATATATATGTATATACAATAGCCATGAAATGATGTGTATATGTATGTATAAAATAAGCTAATGTGTATATGTATATGTATATATAAATGATAGCCAATAATATGTATATGGAAATGAAATAATATGTATATATATGTATATATGTATGTATATACTTAAATGTTGTGTGTAATATGTATGTATGTAATATGTATGTATAAATGATGTATGTAACTTCCATATGATGACATGTATATGGTAACACCGCGCCGTAGCCGTGGCGCGCCGCGCGTTTTAGGACGCCGGCCGTAGCGGCCAAATTTGGCGCCGTGACATTTGCCGCTTACCGCCGCCTGCTGCAGCGCAAGCCATTTTACCGCTTCCGGCATTTGCCAGCCGCGCAAGCAGCCGCCGTAAATTGCTGGCTGCGCCGCCATTTTTGCTTAGCGCGTAGCTTTATACACATTATATATATATATATATATATATCAAAAATTATATTCCTAACTTTAATAAAGTCATTACTTTTGTTAAATTTAGCTTAATGTTCTCTTTTATCATCCAACTTCAGTTCATTACCGCTGTGTTTGTCTAGTGGAATCATTTATTTTTAATTCTCAAATCTATATTATTTATTTATTTGAGTGCAGAGAAGTGCATCCTAAAGATTTGCAAATGAGGAAAATTTCTCTATGCTTGTAGTTTTGCTCTTATATACAAAATATTCTAAATATTTTTAAATAAAAAAAAATCACGAATGAATCATTAGCAAGACATAAAACTATTATTAGTAATGGAGAGAAAATGCAAATAGATAGAATCTTAACTAATTTCTTATTCCATCTGAACCCTTATATTACATACAAATAGTTACATTATTATATATTTGAAAATGAAAATAAAAATTGAATAGGAATAACATAACCTTCACTAATTTAAACTAAAGATTCTTGAAATTGAGACATATTAAAAATATGTATAAATAAAAACGTTTTTATTTGCATGGTTATACTTTCACTTTATTACCATCTATATGAGCATGATAATTTTGCAAAAACGAAAATAACGTTCTTTTTAGAATTAACAAAAGCACCTTACTCTTAGACGTTTTAATAATATATATGGTCTTTTCCCTCATTTTAATCAGAACAATTGTTTTATTATTTTCAAGTTTTTATATCTAGCTAATATTATCTATTAGTACTAGAAAAATTGCATTATAGTGGCTTATTGTTATTTCCTTGCTTCAGGCTTCTGTCTCTTGATTTTTCAAATATATTAGGTAATTACAGTTATTCTTTTGATCAAATATATTGGAATTGAATGAATGAGTTATTAAATACGCGTGTATGTTACTCATTTTCCTTGTTCAAGTAATAACTTTCATTTTAGTCAGAAGAATATTACGGTTAAAATATTCAATGAATACTTATTAATGAAATATTTTAAACGGCTTCTGGGACTTTATGAATTTAAATTTGAAAAGCATTATGGAGATATCTGAGGGTAAAATTTAAGCATATCTTACATTATACGCGATGATGCAAATAATTTATTTTGAAAATAGAAGCAACTTTCCCAAAGTGCGAATTCTCTAGAATTTTAAAGACACCTGTGAAAATTTATCGAAATCACTTTGAACGTAAATGCGTTGTCTCTTAAATAATCCTTTTTGTAAATATAAAGAGTATGTAAGGAAGCTTAGGAATCAAAATTTCCTTTTATCACATTAACCGGCTTATTGCTATACATTTAGTGCGATGTAGAATACCGCATACAAGATATGCGTAAAAGTAAATGTAAAACTAAATGTAAAAGTTTAAGGAACGTAATGATTTTGCAATTGAAATAGGAAGAAAATCGAGTTGTTTTCACCAAATTTAAGACGAAAGGAAAAGTAGAACTTGCAGATAACTACTCAGAATTCTATTAAGTAAATAGTTAATTATAATTTTAATAGACTTATTATTTATTTAAAACTACTGTAAGTTGGAAAATTATGAGGTTCAGATGAGAATGTCTTTCGTTTTAATATTTATAAGGATCTCATAAAAATATAATCTACTTTTTATATATGTGTGTCTTTGTTATATAATATATTTTATAAATAAATTAAAATGAAATAAGTAGCAATAATAAGATTAGGATCATAAAAGCTGAAGAAGGAATATAAAAATTGAGCATTTCAGTATGGAATATGTTTTATAGATAAATAAACTCAAAATATCACTCCAAAGTCAATATTAAATTTCTTAAGATTTCATCTGCAAGACTGCTTTTCATGTGGTTCGTTTTATTACCATAAACCATAACAGAAAAATTAAAACCATAAAATGAATTCAATTACTTTAGACTTTAATCAAGAAATTCGCTCTTGAAAAATGTTGTACAAGAAATTGTTACATTGAAAACTCAAAAACACGCCTTTCTCCTGAAATTTTTAATTTAAAAGATGCGCACGAACTCAATATTTCAGTCCACTTCACCCTTAAAAACGTTATAATAATGTAATCAATTATATCATATTTTAATTGTATTGGATTTGTTAAATAGGAGTAAATTTAGAAATGAAGAGCTGACAGATAAAAATCGTTGTATTTTAGTGAAATCATATCGAATATTATTATAAAGAGTTTTTGAAAGAAATACAATAAAATCAATATCATAAAAATTGATTATAAAATTGATAAAGAAAAAGATATGCAAAATAAGTTTAAATTAAGAGGGAGACGTATTATTCCAATTTTTTATTATCCTGCACAAGAAGTTTAATTGAAATCAACTTATGGGAATGATAGGAAATCAAAATAAATAAAGAAGCAGTCTTAAAACAAAAAAGTAATAATTAATGCTTATTTTCTTTTCTGAGTTATGTACATAATTTTAGTAACCTTTTATTGTCTTATGTTGAATGGTTTTTTCAAAAGTATTATGATGAAACTGAACAATCTAAAGAATTAATTTTCCAGCATCATTATCAATGAATAATCCTTAATAAGAATGTTTCTTATCGTGAATAAATGGCAAACAATACATTTCTAGTTCAGAAATTATTACTTCTAATGAAACTATTTAGAAGTACAAGTAAATTGTTAGCAACTTATTCGCCTTGTAATGAACTCGTTCTTATTCTCACAATACACATAGCATTTAAAGCCATAAAAGTTCTCGAACGCAAGTTCATAATGAAAGAATCTGATTAAAGATAAAGGCTCCTTTGAAACTGTCAAATAAGCAGCCGTGCCTTATTATGTGACCACGAATGGAAAGGGAAGTAGAACGCATTCTAATTTCCGGTAATCACAAGTAAATCATCAGTCTCCAAGTTCCACAGTCACTGAAACTTTGATCTTTTGAAGATTTAGTAAAAGTTTTCTCTTTTTCCAATTTAACATTTTATTTTGAAGAGGAAAGAAATTAGTTTGATGAGAATAATAGACAAGTTCTTTGATTGTGTCAAAAAATGAGTTCTAAACTTTCTACTTTGAAAGCTTGATTCGGATATATTTTAGTTATTTCTCAGAAATAATTAAAACCTTACGATACACCATTGTATATCCTGCTATTTCTGTCTGTAGTATAGTTATTCAAGTATCACGCCATGCATATGAAATATAGTAAAGTAACAACTTTATCTCTAAGTATGATGATCCAAAAGTATCCAGATTGGGGCGATTTATAAATTGAGAATCTTTGCCGGAATCTACTTCAAATAAAAACATTAGCAGTAATATTATAAACTCAAATAAGCAAGGATGTCGGACACTTCTTTATTAAATATCTTTTATACTTTAAGTTATATACTAAATCATTTACAGATTATTAAAATATCGTAGTGACATGCTACCACTTTCAGAGTTCTATCGGAAATCTGCTCACTTCGCTAAACGTAAGTGGCCGCAGTAGCCTGGTGGTCATATTTTCGGATTCGTGACCTGTCGATTTTGTTCAGTAGCGGGTTCGAGCCCGCCGCTTAGCCGGCGCTGATGCATGTTAAATATGTCGGGGCCCAAAGTCCTCCCGTTAACGTTGTGTGGAAGTTAGGAGAGGGAGTGCCAACTCAGATGTCGTCCTTGTCACTTGACTGAGGTTCAAAATTACGAAGTTCATAGCCAATATCCCTCCTGTTACTTTTAGTGCGACATTAATAAAAACCAAACTAAATCGCTAAACGTAAACTAATCAGTGACAAGTTTGCTTCAATAGATGTTACTTAAAATTTCATTCCGAGTTC
Organism: Nephila pilipes; assembly: GCA_019974015.1. Lineage (NCBI taxonomy): Eukaryota > Metazoa > Arthropoda > Arachnida > Araneae > Nephilidae > Nephila > Nephila pilipes. The sequence continues at coordinate 9,108 of BMAW01064351.1, read as the reverse complement.
TCAACACTGTCTTCTTTTGATTACTAAAAGGAATACTTATCAACGAATATATTTTGCTAATTTCAGATGAATTATTCATAAATCTTCACTCCAAAGTAATTGATTTTGTATGTTACAAAGAAAACTCACCATGAAAATAAAGAATACGTTGACATCCCTAGAAGCAAAATTTAATTTTAAAAAATAACATTTTCGATTGTTTCTAGTTCTCATAACTTTAACATTGAATTAAATTATTGTTGCCAGATGTAAAGTATGATTTTGCATAACACTTCCACTTATTGATTATGCAACTACTAATTTATATATATATATATATATATATTATTCCATGAAAATTAAAGTTAGTTATAAATCATAAAATTCCAATTTATAAAAAGCTAATCTATATACATTTTCGAATACATAACATAAATTCTAAAAAGATTTACAGTTCAAGTAAGGTTCTATTGTACTAGTCTAAGTGTTTCTAAATCTGGCTGATAATTTAACAGTTATACCACTCTTAGTGGTTGTAAAGCAGATTGCAGATTCTTCTTAATTCATTGGGACTTCCGTCTATATTTGAACTTTCATTGGAACGCATATCTGTAGAATATGAACTGATTTCCAAAGAATAAATCTTTTAGGTTGGTCTCTTGAAATCCATAAACATAAAACATGAATGCACTAATCTTTTTTTAGGGTATATTCAACAGTTTTTGCTACAGGCCCGAGAATCTACTTTGAGTTCACTTTCTATGAGAATAACATCACCAACTTTAAAATTATGGCAATTGCTCCTTTTCCAAGGTTAGTTCAAGATACCCAAATACTCTAGATGAAATATTTTCCTCAGATGCTCTCTCAGAATTTGTTGATATCTCCCTCTTTTGTTGACACGATTGTGGCAACTTTAAAATTTTGCAATCAATGGTTTGGTTATGACTCATAATCGTTAGGTTAGAAATATCACAATGGATAGATTGGACTGATCATGCCAACAATAAATACTTTATTTCAAATTATTTAAAAGGACATAAATGAAGGGGGTACAGACAGAAGAAGGAACAGTGAGCCTAGAACTTTGTTCCTCTCTCATTCCCTCCATCTCTTTGCTTTCCAGTACTACCTCATACAGCGGTAGCGGAATGTATTCAGTTCCCTTCGGTTTCACTTCGTTTACCCGTACTTGCCTTGATAGAATAGCCGGCTCGTCCTCATAGTGGTAGAATCGTATTAGGCTGGTGGGGATTACCAGGGGCCACAGTACTCCCCCTGCAGTCACGAAGACGTAGTACAGGGAGTGAACAATGTGATGAATAGAGACGTAGTACAGAGAAGAATACTACAGGGTTACTACGTGAACAATGGAGACGTAGTACAGGGCGGGTATGCCTACCAAACGAGTGATAACAGCAGAAGAAGGAAGCAGAAGATATCTCTTTGTTGACATCTGCATCTATAAACAGATAAGCTGGCTTCAAAAGATTTAGTTAGTTGTGCCGAGAATGATGAAAGGTGGATCTGAGCGTCCAGTACTTTGCTGCAAGAAAAGTACGGGTGAGTTGTGGTGAGGCTGAGGAAAGTTGATATTGGAATGTCCAAAGTGAGGATAGTATTTAAATTCCTCCTGCAATTGACAGATATTATTACAAATCCTCCTGCAGTTCTTCACACAGCACGATCTTATCTTTAAACAGCAAAATCTTACACTATTTGCAGTTAACAGTTCTACAATACTCACTCATGGCACTCTTCGGCTTGACGCAGATTTGGTTCTTAGGGGAAGTTTCACTAGAATATATTTCGTTGCATATGTTTCGCATTAGTCCTCAGTACACTTGCTCAAAGTTCTCTGTAGAATTGTACTGCACTCTCAAATCTTACATTTTTCATCCACAGTATAGCTTATCAGATTATTTCTACAGCATTATGCTGGATGATCATAGTCAGCCTTTTTCGTCCCCAGTATCACTTTGGGCATTCCAAGACCAATTTTCCTCAGCCTCAGCACAACATATCCTACTTTTTTTGTAGCACTTCGCTGGACGCTCAGATCCACCTTTCCTCAATCTCGACACAACTAACCAGATCTTTTGAAGCCAACTCACCTGTTCATAGACATAGTCAACAAGGAAAACCCTTCTGTTCCTTTTTCGGATGTCGTCACTCGATTTGGTAGACGTTCCCGTCAGATAGTCCTATTCCAGTATTCACCGTCTTCGAGACTGCAAGGGGAGTACCGTGACTACTGCTGATCACCTCCAGCTTTTTCGCTATTGCACCTCTATGAGGACTAGCCAGCCATTCTGGCAAAGGAAGCCAGATGAAACGGCTTGAAGCTGAACAAGGATTGTTGCAGTAGTTCTTGTGTTAGCTAGTTGGGTTGACAGCTTGTATTTTTCCTTTGATTTTACGATTTTAAAAAGTATTTAATAAAAATATAGTTATTGTAAATTATATGTTTTTAGTCTTCTTGTGTGAAGTTTATGTACCTTCTGACATGAAGCCAGTTCTCCATGGTCTCAAATCACATATATGGTAAATCACCATACGATCTTATTCAAATTATCAAAATCTAGAGTTTCTATTTTCAGATTATCCTTAAAAAGCATTATGAGGGCCAAAGGAATCAAATCATCGGGTTCCTCATTAAAGTAAGTCAATGGCTCAGAGTTTATCTCAGATGCAAAATCACAAAGAAGGCTGTTCATTTTTTCATAACAGACAAAAACATTCTGTAAAACACATTAAAAGACCCCTTTGACCATTCGTTCTCCAAATCCATCCATCCAGGAAGCATAAAAAAGGATAAATTTCCATTTTATTAGATGGCATCTGATTTGATAGTTTTCCAATCTAAGCTTTCAAACATGTTTTCTGACCTAAAAAGTTCTTGCTACTGTCATTGTCTATGATTTTAGGTCTACCAACTCGAGCAATAAATCGTCTAAGACCTTAAAGGAAAGGACGAGCTCAAGATGAATTGTTTTGTACCATTTGTACAAACTATTCATCATTTATCGCCTTCCTTCAAATTAAGAGGTTTGGCTACTCCAACTATTTCAAATGGAGAAGTTTCTTTTATTGTGTTAGATGGCAAACAGACAGATTCTGTTTCAATGAATTACGCACTGTATCTTTTGCATCTCATTCGCATTTAATTACATAACGCAATGTTCTCCATCCGTTGCCAATCCAATGGTGCTTAACAGAATTTGTGATCCAGTATGATCTTTTTTTCCAAGTGAGTTTCTTTAAATAAGACATTCTTTAAATTAGAGTCTTTTAGGAAGGATTACATGAAATTTAAAATCTCTTGTATGCTTTCTCTCTGACAACTTTGTCGTAACTCTAAAAACTCCCTTCTCATGTTTAAAAATATTTTAATGGTTTTTGTTCTCTGATATATTCTTCCATTAGAATTTCACATTGGATTAATTTTATTATTCTTTCCTCAGCTTCAGCTATATAAGATAAAATTAAATTTTTCTTTACTCGAATTTCTTCTTATTTCTTAGTGTTAGTAACACTATACTTGTTCATGGATCTGAATTTTGGGTCTGTGAGAAATCGCCGAGTAAAATAAAAAAAGTTGCATATAGGTAAACTAATCTCGAATTCTTTTCGTTATTATAAGAGTAAACCTAAAAGGATGAAATGTAATCCTGATCTCATCAATATGAAAAAAAGATTTGAAAATTATTTAAAATTTTATTTCTCTTAATTTGTTGTTCTTGTTACTCTAGTGTGACATACATAAATAAAATAATATTTAATCATTTCCGAGTCAACGAAACCAGAAAACCAGAATATCTCTTAAAGATGTAGAAATATAAATAGACATGTATAAATAACATAGGTGTCTTCCTTTGAGTATTTATATCGAGCAGTTATTTAAGAAAGTGAATTATGGTTTAAGAGTAAAAGAATTAATTTATTTCATTTTTCCTTTTTGGAAAGAATCCGTCTATGGTAACTCACGAACATTAGATCAAGCTTATCTGACTAAAAAATGCCTGTCGATATAAGTTTACTTTATATTATCTTATTATTTATACTTGTATGATGATGCAAAGTAAATTGGTTTATTGAATAAAATATTATTTATAAATACGGTTCCGACTTAAATTTATGATCTGAAATAAAATATTCAATATTTATTTTATTATTAAAAGTAATTGCTCAGTGAAATGAAAGTGTTTGAAAAATTCAAAATATTTTGCACTTTCCGAATTTGAGCTAAAATTTAAGTAATATAATATTCTTTATTTTTAAGCAAATATCACCTAAATACCTATTATCTACTTATTAATGAAGCCATTCAAAAATTTCTTAGAAACTATTATACAAAACGTAGCTTATGAAGTATATATTTGTTTCTTTAAAGTAGAAAAATATAAAATCTTAGATAATGTGTTTCAGAATCAATTTTTTTTTAAAAATCAAAATCATATTACTATGCCACATTCTCAAACTATTTAAATGAGTTTTCTTGCTGTTTCATTAGCTTAGGATTTACTCGTATCATCTTACTTGGTGTTCTTCAAGTAAAACAACTGGATAAATATCCTCCACAACAAAACACATAAAAATAATTGATATTAATTGTCCATTAGCAAAAGATACTTATTTGTATTCCAACTAATTAGTTTTCGACTCATTTAAATACTCTGAATAATGATACTTAGTAACCAGTAATAGTGACAGTTTATTTTATGGTAATTAACTAGTTTGAAAAACGCTAAGAGAATAAAGAAATGTACATGCGAAGTTGGTAATTTATTAACCCTGTATAATGATATAGATTTTTATTGTGATCTATTTTTGGTAGCTATTATATTTCTTTAAATACTATAAAAAGAAATACCGAAGTTTATATTAATAAAAAAATCGAGTAAAGATGAAGAAATCAAAGAGTGTATTATATTAAATTTCTTCTCAATCCAGTATGATACTGTATTATGAGTTTTGAAACATTAACTTTATATAAAGTGCTATGTAAAATACTCTTTAGAATTATTTTCTTTAAGAAACTATAAAAAAAAAGGATACATTAAAAATATATTCCATTTCTTCACGATTTGCTTTACATTACGGTTGCGTCCACAAAGAATATGATATTTACGTTCTATATTTTCTTCACTTCTTCTTTTTTAATTCTTTCTATTTTAATATTTATTGTAGAAAGCAAATTTCTTGATTGTTTTTCCTAAATTTCTCTTATAATTGACTTAAAAATTTGTCCTTGAATTATACATTCTACAAAAAGAGGTTTTCTAATTAGCATTGCGATTAAAATTCTGTTATAAGATTCTAAGAACACAATACTATTTTCTTCTTACATAAATATAATAATGGAGCCTCATTTTTGTGATTCATCGAAGTCTCTAATTACTCAGAATTACAATGTGTCCAGTGCTCAAGCAGAGAATTTCAGAAGATCATAAAAGTACATTCATGAAAAATAATTATAAATTATTTTGATTATTAATTATTAATTAAATTATTATAAATTATTATTATTGAGGTCTTCAAAGACAACAGAATAGAAAAGTGTTTGCACTTTTGTGTCTTTCGGATTTGGACTATGAATGTAAATAGAAAGAGAGATAGAGTTAAGGAAATGTTTACTCTAATGTCCGAGATGGATACATAATAATATTGCTGAATGTCTGTTCGAAAATATTATTGTCAAACTTATGTATTTTTCATATTAAATATATTATCCAATTCTTAAGCACAAATACTGATTCATATAATTATAATAATACTCAACTTTTCAGAGGGAAAATTTTATATGATTATTAGTTTTATTTTATTAGTCTTAAAATTTTGTAAGAGAAGAAGAAAGTAAAGAAGGGTATATTATTTTTCGAATTTTTTTTTCCTTCTATTTGAGGTGATGCCTCTGAAGACCCACCGTGTAGCCTTGACTAATGCATATTAAATCTATCGAGGTTCAAAATCCTCCCGTGTCGTGGTGTGGAAGTTAGAAGAGGGGTGCCAGCTACGGTGTTGTCCTCATCGCTTGATCGAGATTCAAAATTATGAGATACGTCACCAATAGCCCTCGTGTTGCTTCTAATTCAACGTTAATAAAATCCAAGCCAAACCAAAATCTACTTCAGATGAAAAAATTCCCTCCTGAATCCAAATATTTTACTTTTAAAGAAATATTACAATGACATTTCTTACACTGTGTATTTCTGTCAAGCATGAAAAGGAAACTATATTTCCTAACAGTTTTTATTTACACTTATAAAAAAAATTTAAATAAAATACATTTTGAAAATGTAATTACTTATGAAGCTATTTTGGTGCAAATATCTGCAAAAATAAAAGACAGAATTCGATAATTCATATTTTTAAATGGCAATACGTCACAAATTGAGAAAGTTACAAAAATTAATTTTAGTGTGAATTGATGTATTATATTAGTATTGTTTTATTCATTCGCGTGTTTATAAAATTATCACAATATTCTATTCAATTCTAAAAATCTTATTACAATTTTTAATTATGAATATATGCACTTCATGTATAAGAAAATAGAATGAACAGAATGCAACAATGATTAAGATGATATTAAAATAAAGAGGGAAAAAAATAGTTCCTGAAGCTAATATTAACAATACAATATCAGAGTTAAGATTTCCAAAATATTTTAGAATCAAAATGTCAAAGGTTATCACCATTGTTTTAAAACGTCCAGTTTTTAATTATTTACTTTTAAGAATAAATCTGGCGTTCTATACTTACAATTGAGTCTAAGATGATGATATTGTCGAAATAATAAATATTACAGTGCTTGTATTATATTATATATATTTTTAAGAACTAATTTTAAATACGTCTGAGGACTCGTAAGCATAGATTTCAAAAACCTTTTCTACTGTACCAATGATATTTCAGTATATTATTTTCCTTTGAATAATAACAATATGCTTCTTCTATTAAAAATACTAACATAAAATTATTATTTTATCGAGTTTTTTTTTCAGAATGCTACAGAACTTTTAGATCGAAAACAAAAATAACGAGCTTGAAATTAATTCCAATTAGTTTTGATGATCAGTAATCCTCTCCAAAGAAAAAAGCAATAAGAACGAGATAAGGATTGCATTTTATTAAGAAATTACTAAAATATTATCAACGAACAAATACACTGTAATATCCATCTTCCGCCTAGATTTATAAACGAAGGTAATAATTTTTGAAACAAATCAAAATCGAGATTTTTGAAAATAATTATGGATAAAATGCTTTCATATTTAAATGTAAAAAAACATTATGCCCATTAATTTAGTCAAATAGTCTGATTTAAATCGGGGAATTTATAAATTTTAAAATCTTAGTTCTGTGAAATAATAACAGTAAAAAGTTTTCAAGAAGCCTATTGGATGTAAAAGAGGGGCAAAGAGAAATGAGATGTTTAATATTTTTTTCTGTGAAAATAAAAATTGGAGCTGGTGTTCTACTCTGGAAAATTTCATAACATAGTTGTTATTAATATTTTTCAGTATTCACTGGTTAATCATTTCATTGCTAATATTGTTTGAAAAAGAGAAAAACAACACATATTAATGGTCTGTAACAGAGAAAAACTCAAAAACGTAAATAAAAATCTATAATTATATCTTGATAACGCTTTGAAAAGAAATCTTCTTATTACTCCAAATAATCAAGGAGGCTATTGAAAAACACTTTGTAATATTTACTTTAAAGTTTTTGTTTCCTAGACATAAAAATTTAAAAAGAACCTTATGATTCATATTTTGCAATGAAGATAATCTTATAGTTGAAAATATGTAAAATTAATTCATATGTAAAATTAGAGACACAATGAAGTGGTTTTAGGAATAATGAATATTATTAATCAGTGGCATAGCGACAAGTGTGGATATAGGGGTTGTAATCCTCCCTCCTCCCGTAAGGATTGCTGCTTTCTGAAATATTAAAATTGAAATATTTTATAAAAAAAAAATTCTCAGAAAAAAGTAATATTCGAAATGCAGTACTCCACATAAATTTCCTATTCACTTTTAAAATAAACAATAAAATTTTAAATTAATTTATCACTACTGTCTGCTATTAATATGCAAAGTGTTTATTCAGAAAAAGGATAATAGAAAAAATAATAATATACAAATATTTACTGATTAAGCTGATTTTCAATTATTGCATACTATTTTTTGTTTAATGTCATAGCTATTATTGTAATGCATAAAAATCATTTAACAGTTTTTCCTTTTCACTTTACATGTGCTATTTCAATAATCATTATTCCTTTTTTTTCTAAGAAAATTATTCTAAATATGCAATGTATTCTTACATTTTACAGTAAATTATTTTTCATTTAAAATAACTTTATAAAAAAAAAAATTACACAGGTCTTTAAGGGTCTGAAAAATTCTTCTGATATGAAGTTTTGTAAATAGTGTGTTCGTAATTTAAATATTTATTTTTGAGGTAAAGGTCATTTAAATTGCCTCGGAAACGCTATTATATCATGAATAACAGCAAATTGATTCCCTAAAGTCTTAGTAAATTGCCACTTCAAGTTAACAGACTGGAACAATAGCTGTGCCATTTAAAATGGAACATTTAAAGAATTTCTTATTTGAATTTTTATTATTTAACCCTTAAATGGACTATTTTTGTTTCACGTTTTAAAAAAATATATTTGTGTAATAGACATGTATTACTGTCTAGGAAAAATGAGTAAAAAAATCTAGACATGAATTTACTATACTTTCTTTTGCATTGTAGTTTTCCTACAACATACCAGATTTCGCCTAATTCGACAGTAGCATCAAGTGATTTTCAATGTTTTACAATATGAACATGTAATTGAAGATATAATCAAGCAAATAAAAATATGTTATATACTTACATTATATTTTATCAAAGTCCGAACACATCTACAAAACTTAGTTTCGCGCCACTAGAAAAGTTTTCTTCAAAGTGACATTTGACATTAACTTATTTTCAATGCATAAAAATATTGGATAGTGCCAACATTAAAAAAAGTACAAAATTCGTTCAGAAATAAGAACTAGTTGTCAAAATTAACAGAAAATTAAAAGAAGGTCAATTTTATCTGTGAGGTTTAGTATGTTGTTT
>BMAW01064348.1:195451-255099 GCA_019974015.1 Nephila pilipes | reverse complement strand
AAAAAATGTGTTGCCCAGAAAGCGATGGTAAAAAAAGCGATACAGCGTTAATTAAATTTCGCATGCTAATCAACGAGAAATTAGTATTTTTTTTACGCTGTAGCAGAAAGACTATGCGTGAGCATGAATTTTCGCGAAAAGTTTTGTTCATGAAAGCTAAAGAGAAGATTTGGTTGGAAAAGGGTTGGTGTTAAAAAAAATGCTTCACCTTATTTGAAGGAATGTTTTCAATGTGCATTCTTGAGATTATGTATATATGTGTGTGTGTATATATGATTCAGAAGCATTTTAAATATCTGTATATTTACTTTTAATTATACATCCATCCACTATTTGAATATGCAAACATATAGCTTATTCTACATAATTTTTAATCTATGTTCCTTAACTCTATACAATTATATTTATTTCATAAGAAGATTGTATATAAAAAAAGGAAAAAAATATTTAAAAAAACACAGTCAGCAAACGGAGAATACTCCTGAAAAATTCTGAGTCTCTGTTTAAGATGAATATGATCTCTGGGGAAGAGAGCAAGAAGCATAAATATTATTTTTCATATCTTTACGAGGCAGGATTTTTAATGATTTTTTTTAAAATTGTTCTATGCAAAGAACAGCTTTAGCCACCTAAGGTGTTTAAAAATTATTAGTAATAATAATTGTTTAAAAATAAGGAAGTATATGTGGAATAATTATCAAGAAATAAATGTTTGAAAACATCTTCACAATAGATAAGAAAATTTATTGTTGCATTACTTTAAGGACTCTCCATATAAATTATTTGAATACTATTATACTAATCATGATATAGGAACATGATTATATTGATAACATCCCATATTTAAAAAATTTTTATTATCACATTCTTCTTAAATAAAAATAGAGGTGGATGTTTGTGAAAATCTGTTTGTGTGTGTGGGGGGGGGTTAACTCCAAAAGGGTGCTTATAATTCAGTTTATTCACTTGCATTACCATTGCAGTCTAAGCCTTGAAGTTACTTGAAGAACATTTCGATTTGTCAAAAATCCAAGATTATATGGCTAATATCGTTACTACTAATAATTGATCAATTAATTAATAATTTTTTAAATAATTACATTAGGTAGGAAATTCGAAACGGTTTTTGGATAAATTCAAAATAGTATTCATAATTTAATCTATAAATATAAGCGATATTAATCTTGACTTAAGTTTGTTGATAGTGTAACGATTTTATATCATGATCAAATATAAAAAAAGATAAAAAACAACATTCATGATTGAAATAAATAGTTGATGAAGTAAAAGAAAATTATGTTTAATAAAACATTCTACGTTAACTATTACCATAATAACTCTCATCTGTATCAAGTGTGTGTTTATAATTACCTTCAAACCGAAAAATCACATAATAAAATATAAAAAAGCTTAAAGAATTTTTTTCACATTTTGACCTACGGATTGAACCTTCAAATGGCAATATTGGGTATTTTCATGCAATTCGATGACTATAAAGCAAAATATTTTTATGATGAAAAATTGAAAAGTAGCCATTCATAACAATTCTACTTATGAAAACAAAAGCCATTTCTCAGGGCTATTAATAAAGAAAAACAAAACCGTCAAGCCTGGCAATTTAGAAGAGAAAATGTAGTTTTATTATTTATCGTCCCAGACTACTCAAGATGTTCATCTCTGTTTTGCATAAACGTTTTAGAACATGTTTAATAGCTGATTAAAGTGATTTTTTCAAATAAATGCGATTGATCAATCAATTTGGTATTTTATATTTCTTACAAAGGTGTTTAAAACAACGAAGGCCATCCTGTACACAGAACTCTCTTATAATGGAGTTTTTTTTGTAAGTAAAATTCTTTCCATTGCTGTCCCTCGTTTCCGTAAACCACTCTCTTTGAGCTTATGTTATATTGTAAATTTCCACAAAAAGAGAGAGAAAAAAGCCCGAGTTTAGTGTTTCTCGATCTCAAAAAGATTGTGCCATTGTTTTGATCAGAGTGAACCATTGCTTTGTCGACTCGAACCTTAGAATCTTTAAGTTTTTTCGAAGAACTCATTCCACTCTTAGTGAAAACTATGTCTAAAAATAATATTTCCAGCTTGCACTAGTTCACATATCAAGTTTCATATTAATACTAAATATATGAAATTATATGTCATTTATATTAATAATTAAATGCATATATAATTAAGGAAGAGTATTTTATCTTTAGTAAAAAAAGTTTTAGCATTAAATATAATGATCGTACATTTTCTTAACAAATTAACTCATGCTGCCTCTTATTATAATTAGTAATGGAGCGTATTTGCATTTTTGTTTGTACAACCTGTCGAAGTCTAACTTATTGATGTTATATGCAATCAGATTTCGTGTTTAATTTGTTTCTATACTATTTCACTTTTAGTTGCCGCATTATAAAAAAAATTATGTAACACACAACGGTAGTTCTCCTTGATAATCGTGGTCATACAAACTCCGAGACGAATGTGAATCTACCTTTTGCATACATCGATTGAACAAATGAAAATTTCCTGAGCTACTATTTCTGTACTCTTTACTTGACGTCACTTATAGACGAAGCTTATTTAATTCTTTTCAAGTACAGAAAAAAAATATTTATTCTTTTTATTTAATAAACACTGGTCAATCTAATGTGAATGTCATAATTTTTCTCGAGTTTTTTGTTTTTACTGCAAAGCTGGGTCTGCGAAAACTAAGCTGTTAGACCGACTACAATAGCTCCTGTCATTATCACCATATGTGAAATATACTACTCTATGGAAATACAACAAACACATCTATTCTAATATTGAGAAGCCGTATGCAATCAATAATTTATTTCACGAACACTACTTAATATATATATATATATATATAGATAATATATTATTAATATATATATATTATTCGATTTTCAATACATTCTCTATCAGTTTAATTTGCCAAAAAAATTCATATCTAATCACACTTGAATTTGATAAATGCTATTTCAATTTCAAAAATTATTCCAATTATTTAAGCAAAATTTTCCGAATATTTATTTTAAGAGTAATAAATCTCTTTTCGACGAATAATCGATGGATAAACCCCTATTAATGTTATTTAAATATATTGTACATTTCTGTCTTATCCTTAGTATTATTTGTCCTTGAAATATTTGAACGTTTAATTGTAAGAATGCAATTTATGAGCTGTTACTGCTGTATCCAATTTGGAAGATTGACAGAAATGACTAATATATTAACCTCACGTTTTATTGATCGAATTTATTTAGAAGTACAATTATAGTGGCAATGTATAAAGTTATACAATCATATTAGACAAATATATTGTATAACTTTATTTGTTACACATATCTGAATTTTTAGTTAAATTATTCAGAATTGTAAGATTACATACATTTCACAAACAAATCATAAACATATGTTAGGAACTTCTATATGCATACATAAATATATTAGGTTATGCATTTTAAGAATCAAAAGCATTTTCAGATGTTTTAAAATCTCTAATGAATAGCAGTACACCTTGCCATACTAAAGGTTAAAATGTGCTCATTACATAAACATTACTTTAGCACTTGCAATAACCATTGTAATACTCAAGACATTCCTTCATAAAAACAAAGTACGTTGTTCCTTAAACTCTCAGGGCTTTAAAATTCTGAATCGCCATTAACAATTCTCATAGCCAGACAGTTTATATCTATTTATATTTGAAGAAATCTAGAAGATAATTTATTTAAAGATGAGCAAATACGCAACCGAACCAGTACAACAACCCTCCACTCTGAACGTTGATAAGGGCGAATCAGTCCGTCACAGAACTGCAAAACTGATAATTTGAATCAATTAAGAGATTACAAGAACGAACTATCTGCTTAATTGATGACGAGATTCGATACACTTCTATAGAACGTAGGAATTCGGTGACTTTAATGATGGGCCCTGGGCGATAAATAACAGAGAGGTTTCTTAATTGCGCGGTATGGGAAGTTAATTTTTTGATGTACACCCAATAAATGCGTGAGGGGGGGGGGGAACAAAAGTGGAAGCTTCACGCCAAAGGGTTTGATGAAATGGGTTGCATTTTTCTGGGAACAATGCTGTGAAATATTGCTCCTTGATCGCCATTACGGGAGGAAGAAAAATTTCTTTTATGGGCTTTGTTTTGATGCGAAAGAGTAAAGGGTGTAATTTTAGAAGATGGTTAATTTAATCGATCGATATAAAAGGAGAAATATTCAAGGAAGACTATTACTTTCAAAGTCTTTTCCGTGATATTCTATGTTTATTCTATATAATTCAGGTTGTGACATATTCAATTTTTAAAAACAAACGATTTAATCTTAATGTGATACTTTTTTAAGATATTATCTGTTCAACTTATAAAGGCAAACGATTTATTTTTAATGTGAGACTTATTTTAAGATATTATCTGTTCGACTTATAAAGGCAAACGATTTAATTTAATGTGATACTTTATTTAAGATATTACTTATTATACTTTTAAAAGCAGACGATTTAAACTTAAAGTGATACCTTTTTCAATATTCTTTATTAAGATATATTTTTTTGGCAACACCAGATCATAGTTTTGATTTTAGATAATTTACTGACAACGGATATGAGAAATAGAATTGAGTTTGGTTCCAAGAGGTAAAGACGAACGTTGAAAAAGTGGTGCTTGTGTAAAATTGTGTCTTTAATTTATGTTTGAAAAGATGTGCGCAAATAAATGTGATGTCCTGAAAACAAGTCATTTTTATTAATAGTCTTCAATACAGTACAAGCTTTAAAGATCCATCTTAAAAATACACAAACTTAAATAGTTCTTTTTAAAGGACAAAGAATCATGAGGTCAATGTCAAGGAATTAAAACATACTTAAAAATTTCAGATATTAATTTCTTTCCATGAATATTAAAATTCACATCATGTTTCGCAATTAACGTAAGTGATAATCAAACAACTTAACAATAAAAGCATTCATTTCGATTGCAAGTAAGAGAACAATGTCTAAGTAAATCATTCTTAACTCTGTTGTAGGCAATAAATCGTTTGAAGTACAGTGCCTTTTTAACGACCTCATCATCTTCACGTCTTCATTATTCTGCGATAATGCTACATGAAATAGACTTTCTTGATTCACCCATTGAAAAGCAAAGGCATTGCTGTTGACACTATTAGAAAAGAAGCTCTATGTCTTTGTTGCGAGCTGTAAATCCATTTCTGTTTATCTCCACAAGCGTAGTGCGGAAGGCAAAACAGGAGTTAAAGGCCTCATTAATTTCATCGCAATAAATTCTTCACTTACATTGTTTTGTTAAAGAATGTTTATCTAATCACACACAATTTGCATTCTCAGTTGTCATGTGACCTCTTGTTTGTAAAGATAATTCTAAGTTCAAGTTAGATATTCTATTTCATGATGGATTCGGATATATTTTGTTTTCTTGTTTTCAATGTTTGCTATGAGGCGATACTTTCGGGATTGTATCTCTAAAAGCGCATTATTTTTCATTGTTTCAAAACGTTTGACTTAAAGCTTTAATTTCATTATAATTTTTTTTCTTCACATTTGCAAGAAAAAGAACTCGTTTATTTTAAAATTAGAATCATTTTTATTATGTTGATGGATTACAATAAACAGTTTAGTAAGCTTGAAGGCTTTGCTTAATTTCAAAGAATTGAATACATTTAATTTAAATCCAGTTATAAAATTACTCCAAAAATGGTAGTAGAATCAACAATTATTAAACGTATTAGATTTTGTCAGTAAATTTTTGAGTAATTCAAACTGTCTTTAATTTTTTTTTTTTTTTTTTTTTTGAATCTTGAATCTGTGAACCTTGTTTTTCATTTGGTGCATTGCAATTACTAATTTTCTTGTTTGCATTTAAATTAATATCAATTTTGCTTATGAACGATATTAACGATTAAATTAGTAATAATGATATTATGACACTAACTCCTGAATTGGTATTTCATTATCTTTATTACAACAACACTCCAAATAAAGGTTGAGAGCTAACATGCCAAATTCGTGGCTTGTGAGTCGCATAAGTGCCACAAAGAATTGATTGATTGTTTTATAATGGGTCTAATGTTCATTAAATCTTTCGAAGCACAAAGTCCTTCTTTGGCGGGGTGTAGAAGTTTGAAGAGAGGAAAGCTAGCTAAAGTGTCGTCGCCCTCGCCATTTGACCGAGACTCAAAAGTGCGAGGTATTAATTCTTCGCGTTGCTCATAAGTCGAGTCGACCAATCTCTTGGTGAGAAAAACATTTCCAGATCATCTGAGAAACTGAATATTTCACCGTTCATACAACATAGTCAAGGCTAAATTCTTCACTGGTTCAATGGCGAATAACTTGTTGAGAGACAGAACCATTGACGTTGAAATTAAATCCATCTGAGTATATAACCGTTTTTTACAACTAATGAGTTCATTTCGTATAGAGTTTAACGCATTTTGGAATGTTTGTACCACCAATATTAGATCTAATTTTTGTAGGAATTAAAAGATTCCTTCTTGGACGAAGTCCCAAAAGTCATTTCGAAATCAAACACCTGCATACAGTATCATTTCTGACATTTACATCACATTGAGATTCTAAGGCAGCCCTGAGATTCTCTGAAGTTGCATGTCTATTTCTGATTGTTAGATGAACACGAATACTGCTCCTATGCTACAAGAGATTTCTTTCAGCCTCTATTTCGATGTTCATCTTTGTAAGCCAGTAGGTGGAGTTCAGTCGACAAAAGAGAAACATTTGATCGATTACAACCAATTCTTCTGTATATCGCACATGTTGAAAACGCTTCGACAAGCAGTAAGTAGTACACCTCTTATCTTACATGAAGTTAACCTCACAAAAGAAGGCATCCATTACCTTCATTCTGTAAGTACAAATGTGACACTGAATCATTTCCGAAAAGAGCTGATTGTAACGCAGGTTGATTTATTTCGGCATCCACTTTCGGCCTTGCTTACCGAATAAGTTTAAAGGGAATTTTGTCAGCTAACTACACATACTGGATTGATTACAACCAATTATTTCGGACATCGCACGTGTAGAAGGTAATACCAGTGCGCCTTTTTCATGTTTAGTTGACAACACAAAAGATATTATTTCACTTAACCATCAAAGAAGTTCCAATGGGGCAATAACTTCTCTCCGCGCCCTTTTTGTCGCACTGCACAGCTGATACAATCACTTTCAATACGCCAGATGGTCACTCATACATTTACTCAGAGAGTTGCAATAACTTCTCATGAATTAAGTACCAAAATTTATAATATGAAATAGAAATATAAAAAGGAGTTAAACTGCTGAAAGGAAGTTAATTTTTTTAAAAAAAAAATTACCACCAACCGAGAACCGTCCAGCCACTCCCTGTTACACTCAATCTGTTTCACCCTCTACTGATTCCGAGTAAGCTGAATTCAATTCAATGGCCTATTTTTCTATTGAATATATATATATATTTCTTATTCAAATTTTCAGTTGTTAATAAAATACTTTTTAGTCAGCCTCTCAAGTTCAAATACATTTTTTTAAAACTTTTAGGGGATGACACTTGATGTTAATACAGTTTTTTCAAATATTAATTCATTTAATTAAATTTAATTGGTGAAAATACAGTTTAGCCCAACCACTTGGCGTGTTTTTAAAAATTGCCAAACTAGGCGATTTTTTTTTTGGCTGAACGTTAAGTCCACGAAGCGAACCAGGGTAGCTACCTTTGGCAAAAAAATACAGCCAAATATTTCCTGTCGCCACGGGTGATTCGGCTAAACTATATTCCAACCATTTAATTTACCGAGTGAATTAAGAAACAAGCCAATGCTTCTACTTTGTCATTTGTCTCGCAATGACAAAGTTGGTAGAGCATCGGTGTAAAATTTTCATGCCTTCGGATCGAATCTCATCGAAGCCTAAATTTTTTTTTATTTGATTTGCAAATAATTAATTTTAGTTTAATATGGGAGGGAAAAAAATGTCTCTTATATAAGATATTTAACAGGGTATAAATTTATAAATAAATACCGTCAATGACGAAGCGTGTAGATCGCTGGAAATTTTTTTCTTTTGCCACTTAATATTGTGATTCTGTCATATGTATATACATATTTACATTAATTGTAATTATTTAATAAAAAGTAACTAAAATAAAATTTTTCTTTGTTGACCTAAGTAGGAATTGACTTAATATTTTTTTATATTACTTGTTTATTTTAATGTTCAAAATAATGAACACTTTACTGATTTCGCAGATATATAAAATTCCTAAGAATTTGACAAACAGAATTGTAGAAAATTGTATATTAATATTGCAAACAAGCAAGCCACGTCACAGAGAGAAAAGTCTGTATTTGTCTTTATCTTAAACTGCGATTTTTAGGATTCTAGTTACACTTTCTCAAAATCTACTTCATTCATGGTACTGATATTTTTCACATTAGAAAACAGGAAGTTATCTCTTACACAATGAACATTATTTTTCTTTTGAGAAACACTCTCGAATTTTAGAATTTAAACTGTTTTTGTATAAAGAAGGGAGATTTCAATTTAAATCATAAACTAAAAAATCTATCATTAAATTAAAAATTTGAGATTATAATTATGTTCAGTATAAACAATTTTATGCGAATGTTTATAAGTACTCTGCAAATTTTCGAAGTTATAAATGCAGAGGATTTTATACAAGATGCACCTAAAGCTAAGCATATGACTTACAAATGAAAGTACTACTACTGATCCTAAAATATGACTTTCTCTATGTAAACAGATGCATAAGTATACAGATAACTCCATATTAAAATATCACTTCTATTGCTCTTAATTATTTAAAATGGGTTTTAATTAAATCATTTTTTTCTTTGTCGAAGATGTGTCCGTTACCTTAAAAAGCAAAATGTGTTTATAATAATAAAGAAAAAAAAAAGAGTTAAAACTTTATGTATCTTATAGCCCGAAAAAGCATCTTTTAAAACCCGAAAACCCTAACAATTTTGCTACTTCTGAGACCATTCGAAATTCTTTCAAACACCTGTCAGGATTATCATAAAACAATGAGTTGGGAATATACGAAAATAACGTGCAAAAACTCTATTCTACGCTTTCGAGTGTTTCCGACAAAGCTTGCGAAGAAATGTATTTTGGAAAAAGAAAAGCATATATAAATATGCAGATCTGTGGATTCTTTTCGAATACATTTTGTGCTTCTTTCCCTTGCACTACGCAGAGATGTATGAGAGCATTCCCAGTACAATTGTCGAGTTTTCCACGTCATTTTTCAACTACATATAAATCTCACGTTGAGTGGTTCTTTTAGAGGGTGTGTATGTGCCTGTGGCATTTTTTCCGTGGTCCGTTTGTTTTTCTTGGTTACCACTCACATTTGCGGTAATAAAAGGGCTTTGCTGCGAATGTGTTTTACATTCATACATATTTTACTCGAGTTTTATACCACATGCGTGTGGAAATCCGCAAAAAAATGTCCTCCGCCGTGCTTGTGGAGAGAATGGAATACAAATAAAGAGCCATTATGTTTGCAGCTTTCACTGTCAGCGAAATTTTTTCAATCTAATTTGCATGAGAAACGTTTATAAGATTGATAGTTTCAATTTAAACTGCCTAGACCATGAACGTAAATGATGTGTACACTTAAAAAATAGACGGGAATTTGAATGCAGTTCAAAACGAATGCATGAAGTGTGATAGGTATAAGTTTTTTTTATGATTCATGGCATTTGAATTAAACTATATAGTAATACCATACTTTTTTTTCTTTTATATATCACTGTTATGATCCCCCGTGCACTAAAATACCTTATTCATGGATAATTATTTTATTTGTGAATATAAACTGCTGTTTGTAGAAAATGCAACACCATGAAGGAATCATCAGAATCAAATGAAATTCGCAGCAAATGTCAATTATAGGATATTATGCAAATTAATAAAGTTTCAGAGCCATCGCGCGTGCGCGGCGCGCGCAGCGCCCTCTGAATTGATGCTGAAAGCGTATAAATAAAGTGCTGTAGCGGGACGTTGAAAAAAGTCTATGATTATTTGTTAGTGGCAAACGTTTAGTGAGACCTGAGTATGCCTCCACGACGGAAGAATAAGAAATTCAAGCAACTTACGGAGTTTGAACGAGGGAGGATAATCGGCCTTCGAGAAGGAGGATTTTCCTATCGCGCAATAGCAGCTCGTATGCAGCGGAACAGTTCCACAGTGATGCGAGTTTGGAAGCAGTGAACCGACGAGCACCGAACAACTCGAAAAACAGGCACTGGACGACAGAAGGTGACGTCAGAGCGCGATGATCGACACCTGCTCCGCATGGCGGTGAATGATCGCACAGCTTCCTCCAGGCAGCTGGCAGCACGTTGGTCTACTGCTACAGGTGTACAATTGTCGGCTTCGTCAATTCGTCGTCGTCTGCTGCGCCGTGGATTGCGTGCAAGGGTGCCTTTATACAGGATTCCCCTCACGGCGAATCATCGACGGCTGCGTCGGCAGTGGGCTCTTGAGCACAGAGACAGGCGAGCTGATTGGCACCAAGTTGTCTTTTCAGATGAATCACGCTTCAATTTGTGGACCCATGATGGCCGTGTTCGTGTTAGACGTTATGCCGGTCAACGCTGCCTTCCTGAGTGTATTATTGAACGACATAGTGGTCGAACACCCGGAGTTATGGTCTGGGGTGCGATTTCGTATCATGGACGATCCAATTTGATACGAATTGAGGGTAATCTCAATAGCAATAGGTACGTCCGTGAAGTGCTACAGCCCGAAGTCGTTCCTTTCCTTCAAGGCATCCCTGGAGCTATCTTTCAGCAGGATAATGCACGCCCACATGTTGCGCGGACTGTTCGAGACTTCTGTTCAGCACAACGCATGCAACTTCTTCCTTGGCCTGCTTATTCACCGGATATGTCGCCTATTGAGCACGTGTGGGATATGGTTGGTCGGCGTCTCGCTCGTGATCCGCGTCCTGCAGTTTCCAAAGACGAACTTTGGTTGCGCATACAAGCGATATGGAATTCTCTTCCTCAAGCAGATATTCAACATCTGTTTGACTCCATGCCACGTCGTATAGCAGCAGTTATTGCAGCGCATGGTGGCTGCACCAAATACTGATTTCGGACGCTTAATTTGTTTCTTTTGTTTTGAAAATTTCATCATTTATTTGTATCAGTACAAGTCGTTTCTGCATTAAATTTCATTTGATTCTGATGATTCTTTCATGGTGTTGCATTTTCTACAAACAGCAGTATATCTTTACTAGCGGATACCCACCCGCTTCGCTGGGAAGACGATAATATTATAATTTGGAAAATATACTTAAAATATCAAGAAAATTTTCAATTTTTAAGCGATAATGATAATCTAAATTTAAAATTTTAAGAAATTGATTGTCTGTAATAATGGTTATCCACGACTTTCAAATGTATGAGAAAAATAATAAAAAAATTAGTAAAAAGTCATCTCATATATATATAATATGGATAAAATTCATTCCACTTTATACATGTTACACCTAATATTGCCAAAGATACAACCTTTTGTCGAAAAATTCATCTCGTGCTTAGCTTTCAAATCTAATACCCTCGCAATGACATAGTGTCTATCATAAATTTTTTGTCCTTGCCTCAAGACATCTTTGATTTCTGGCCATTTAGGAATGCAAATGACTGCAATCTTTAAAAAAAAATCGTGCAAGTCGGGGCGTCCAAAATGTCTTACGTATGTCATAGCGTCTTGAGTTCGTTCATGCATGTAGCGAGGTTCTCCAGTAAAGGAAGATTGTCTTGCGTGTGTGCTACTCCGTAAGAAGTCGCCATTTTAGTATTTTTCAAAATCCCGCAAAGTCTTGGAGCTAAACTACACTTTCACCAACTATGGGATTCCAAACTCATTTACTTCTATCGCTAAATCTGTACGTTTCCTATTTTCGACATGCACGAAATTTCACATAAAGAGCCACTTCGCCAAAATCTTGCCAATGATCCATCAGTGCTTCAATATTAAATTATTTGGTATTTTTCCATTTCGCACGCTCAGATCTCACCAAGTAAACTTAATGGGTGACGATATACAGTATACATAGAAAAAAAATATATATTCCGTTTGGCGTCGGTCATATCATTTTTATCGATAAAGCCGCCAAAAATTACATAACCGATGGATAAGAGTAGATGAACGGATGAAAATTACATTTTGGATAAGACTTCCGTAAAATCCGTTCTTGTGAGCGTCTACATCGCAAAATGAGTAACTATGCTAAATTTCAAGTCAATCGGTTGTACAGTCTTATAGATCTCGTGATGAGTCAGTTAGTGGTATTTCTCTTATATATAAATATATATAGATTATCTATAAAAATCAAATTTAATCAAATATGAAAACCATTCTGCCATTAAAAATTTTTCAAATGCTTTTTCAAGTTATCTATACTTTCTTTCGTTTCTTTGCTAAAAATCTGTACGTCCTATTAAATATATTTCGTTATTATGTTGCTGATATACATATATTAAAAAAATATGTGAGCGTCGTAAATTTCCCTTTGCTTTGTCATTTAAATTTTCAAAACCGATTTGTATAGTCTTTTTATAGGTGATATAATCGCCTCTTTGAGGATAATGCAATTTTAAATGTACAAAATAGAAAATGTAAATAAAAATTATCATTCATGTCCTCAAAATGACGAAAATACTGTAAAATGATTCGGAAACTCATAAAAAGAGAAATGGAACAAATATTACATGATTTTTTCTCTCCTTATGACGTCTCTATTTGTGTCGGTTTAGTGCAATCAACGTTACATAAAATAATTTGGCTAATTCAGTTGTTAGTGACAATTCTGTAACAGATTTCAAGACAAGAAGTCATATTACATTCCAACATTAGTATTTTAAGTGCTATTGTTACGGCAATAGAGTTATAGTATTACAAGAACTTGTGCTACATCAATAACATAGTTCTACAAATACAGAAGAGCATCGATTATTCAAGTATCGAAACCGAAATATTGATCAATCGAAATCGTTCCATTCCACAAATTCAGATTTGCGCGCCACACAGATGTTCAGCTAGCTGACCGCTCCCTGGCCTTTCTTACTTGATAGCCTGTCTATGTAAATAAACCTAATGTCGTCGTCATCAGTGGCGTGTGAGTTTTCACTTGTGGCAAAGTGTAACTGTAGTTGTTGTGCCGTTTGAGATGGCGACTAAACGTAAACGCGTTGTTCTTAGTGTTATCGATAAATTCAAATGTTATAATGTTCAATTGCGCTGAAAAAAAGCTATCTCAACTTTAAAACAAAATAAAATCAGAAACTCCTTTTCGTAATTGGCTTGCTTTGATGACAAATAACGTAGGTAACTGATTAACCATGTTTCACAAGTTCGAACTTTTGAAACACGTTTAATCAGTTACCTATGTTATTTGTAAGACATGCAATACAAAATGTAAACAGTTTTGTGTTTAATATCACCATTTATTTGTTTCATATTGGTTCTATGACGCTGGTACAATTCTTAGTAGACGATTGGTTATTCAAAAAATCAATTATCCAAATACCTCCCAGTCCCCTCTTGTTTAGGATAATGATGCACTATTTTACTATTGTTACAGGAATAATACTATAGTACTACATGTGCTTTGCTCTGGTCAAAGATTATGGACATGAAGCGAACTAAGTCCATCAATTTTCGCTTCGCATTTAATATCAGTAGACTTCTAAATCTTCCCATGAATCGACTTAAGAATTGAAAGGAATATATTTGCAACTCAAAACGAACTAAGTCAATTGGATTCCGCATCACATTAGATGCTAATAGGTATTTAATTATCGCGGGCAATGGGTTAAGAATTTAAAGATTAAGATACTGGTTTTGGTGTCGACCCAATCAAATGATCGTAGATCAAAACAACGAGACATGTCCTTAATAGATCATTGCACAGATCTAGAAAGATATTAATTTGACAAAATATAATTAAAAATAAATTATTTTGGGGATAGGCACCAAATAATCATAAACATTAGAATTTTTTTAACCTAAATCTCATAAATTTGAATTTTCTTGTGCATCATATACAGGAAGACATACAGTTAATTGCTCAACATATAAAATCTTTTATTTCGGGTAGTTATTATAAAACTATTTATAATTACTAAAACCTAGTTTTAAATCGAGGTTTTTAAATGAATGGAAAAATATTTTGAGTGCACAAAATATTTCTGCAAAAGCGTACTTAGAAAATTATTTTGAGAGTATATCGAATTTTAACTTATAATATTATTGATTATACTTAGGATTAATTTTATGAAAAGGGGATTGTATTTATTAATTGATATTATTAATTTATCTGATAATTTATGAGTACGAGAGTTATTTATTACAATAAATATGTATTAAGTTTATTTTCCGTTTTTATAGTGCACTTGATATTAATAATCATATATTTAATTAAAATCACATAAAATTAATAAGTAGTTTTTCGAATTGTTGCAAAGAATCAATTCAAAAAATTAAATAAGTAAGCATTTTAAAGCGTCTGAAAAAACAACTTAAGGAGTTCTGTGCAATAATATAATTTCAGAGAAAAAAAAAACGTAAGATAATACATACATACTTACATATACATAAGATAATACATTTGCTCTAGAGATAATACTTTTTAAGGTATTATCTCTACTTCGGAGAAAATTTTTTGAAATACATTGATATTTGCTATCAAAATCATAGTTTTAGGAATATTTTTAATACCAAAATATAACCTAAAATTATGAAAAACACATTCAATTATCTACTTTTAATTCAAAAACAATTATTGAAGTGGAAAACATAATGAAATTAGTACATAAATTGATTATCAGAATAACGCTCATAACACAAAAGTAAACAAAAATATCATTATTCTGTAAATTTTATCTTATTCAGCATAACAGTTTTGGAGGCTAGTACTACTTTCATGATGAAAATCATATTACTACAGTTTTTATTGCGTTTCGAGTCAAATAACAATGAAAAATAATAATAAAAAAAAAGTTACAATACATGATTTACTCCTTTGTTACTAAAAACATATCAATTTTACAACCATGAAAGTTGTAGGGGCTCTTAAAAACTATATAAGGAAGATACTTGCAAAAGTTAAATTCATTTGGTTCATAACTTTTTCTGATATCAACTTTGCCATACTTGAATATGTCGAGAAAACTCATTTTGAGAAAAATCAAAAACATACTTTCAAATGCAATTAAAAATCAGCTACCGAGTAAAATTCAAATCCTTATAACTTAAGTTCTAAATAAGGTATAAGCAAAATTCAGACACTATTTGAAAGAAAAAGGTTTAAATTTTAAACTGACATTAAAATTAGAAAATCGAAAATTTTGAGAAAAATGACATTTCATAAGTGTACGGATACCTTAAATGTATGCATATATAATTTTGTGTAATTTCGAAGTTAAAAGTTGCACTTTTACGTGAAAAATATTGTTGAAAATTTTAAGAAGTGTCTTGCCTAGAGATTGTAATACTGCTTAACTAATTCATCGGTAAATTACGAATTTTAGCCACAAATTATTACTGTTAATTTTATTTTACTTTCCTTTGGTAAATAATATATATAACTATAATATGAACACACTTATTTTTGCCTTTATTCGCTGGGTTGCTCGTTTTACATCTTTTATTAAAATAAGTAAAACTGCTGTCGAAAATAAAATCGAGGAATTTATTTACTTTTTTTTAAACAGCACAATAAAAACGATACATATACTATGATCGATTGGTTGAAATAGAAATAATAAATAATGCTGATTCCAAAAATTCAATATGCACAATGCCTACGACATTTTCATATATTTTATCCATAAGAAATCAAACATTTTTCGTTTTGTTGATCAAAACAAAAATAGAAATACAAGATAATGCAAAATTCATACCATGTACGATTATTTCTTAATTATTACACCAATGCGGAATCTGAAACAGCTCTTTTAACGGCAGAATTATTTTGCAGAGAAATTAGATCACAAATAAAAGACCAAAGTGTTGATCAGTTACAATTCTTACATTCTTATTTTTTAAAACACGGTGATAAATAGATCACGAATTTTATTACTTATTTCGTAATTGTTATCATTATGAAAAATTATTCATGTAAAAGTATGACTTATAATTTGTTACAAAAGTATTGAAGTTTATTTACATTTTTTTATATTCAAAGTAGAATTCTTTTTCTTGCACTTTGGTCACAGTATACAAGAATCAAAGAAAATGTCTTATTGCCATTAATTTTTATTTTATATTTCTACCAAATTACCAATAAAAGTCGGTATAAGTTTGTAATAACTAGCCGTGATTGGTAATTTACCTGTATATTAGTTTTATTTGGAATTTTTACCGAATTTTTCGTAGAAGAAAAATCGGTAAATTCGCAATTGCAAATTCCAAACCCCTTGCACATCCATATTTTATTTTATAATCCCGCTTTAAAGATTTCGAGGAAATTTATCAGTATACTGGGTTTGTTTAAAATTTGTATCGTATCACACATGGTAGAAAAATCGGTAAATTTGCAATCACTAGTCCCGAACCCAGTTGGCAGTGTCTCTGAGAGCGCGCCATCTTTTCTTTATAAAAACCTATGATCGATAAGTGACATTTCAGCAGTTGTGCACCCATAAATTCCCCAAATTAAAATGCTCTCTTACAGATAAGTGCGATCTCAATAAAAGTGGGCGTGAGTAGGTGTCACAATTTTACGATCCATTAACGTAACATTCCATCTTGCCATCTTTCTTCGAAACTTTCCAACACCCCCTGATAATCACGCACATCCTCCCACCATCCATTAGTCCTAGAGAAAAATACTCGAAGCATTCTTCCTAAATTTCCATCTTCTGACGAGACGAAAATTGAAAGCCGGAATATTCAAAAACCTATCAAGAAGGTTTCACCATTTCTGATCTGGTATCAGAGGTCAGCCGAACAGACTCTACCTAGAAGACCACCTCTTAGTTGGAATGAAAAAAGGTTTTTCGGTGTGACGTCATTAAAACCCCACGTACTTCTCCCCTTTGTCATTATCGGACTTGTCACTTCTGTGAGATGGTCGGTAACTTTGCGATGACGCCACAGCTTTAGGCACGCTTGTTGTAGATTAGGAGAGAGTTCTTAAAAATTCGACCACCTGCGATACATTATTCTTTTGATTGACATCTATGAGAATCAAAGGTGAAAAAAGAAAATAAAATATGTGGAAAGGGGACTTTTATTTTCGAAGAAATTATAGCTGATCAGTCGTTTTGTTATTCTTTTCTGTGGAAACAAGACGGCATGAGGTATCTGACATTGTATCGGATTTAATCAGCCGTGAATTCTTTTTTGTTGCACCAAATATCAGAGACCTGTTATTCTTAACTAACTATCTGTTACAAGAACGAGTTTTATTAATTTTTTTTCTTCTAAAATTACTAAACTTGACGAATGAATCAACAAAGAAAACTTGTTTTCTTGTGTTTTAGAGAGCTAGATGATAAAAATATTTTTGGTAAGAATATATATAAATGAAAGTCCGATTCTTTTTCAAATCATACATTTTTTTTCTCTTTCTACAAGGTGATCAATTTAAAAGAGTACCCATAAGTTTTCTTATTACCCTTTAATCTCACGGATGTGGCAACTATTCTAACACTGAAGTACAATTGTTTGAAACTTGCTTAAGTGTGGGAGACAATTTCGAACACTTTTGGAATGTTATAACTTTATTTGTAAGGTAAATTAGAAATGGAGATGCACAATGTTACTTAATCCTGTGATAATTTTATTCATGAAAAACATAATTTAGTTCAATTTTTACATTATCATTCCTCACTACAAGTGTTGAAAATGTTCACACTATTTTGAATGCAAACTTAAACACATCGAACCAAGTTTTTTTTTTACACACTTCGCAATATTTTTGGTATTTATGACGAGATTTCTTCAATTATGATTTGTTTCAATTCGTCGATGTTTGCAGGACTTCTATAGAAAACTCTATCTTTGAGATAACTTCACACACAAAAAAATCTAACGGTGTAAGGTCTGGTGATCTTGGTGGCCAGAGGTCTATTAAAATTAAACGGTAATCAAAGAATTCCTTAAGCACTTTCATTGTTGTGTTTGATGTGTGTGGAAGGGATCCGCCTTGCTGAAACCAGCAATAAACTGTCCTGTATCTCAAGAGTAGTAATAAAAGTTTCAATTATGTTCAGGTACACTAAACTCTAAGAATTAGTTTATGCAGATGATTTTTATTGTTGTCATTCATAATCTTTCGAAAAGAGCTTTCAAAAATAAAAAAAATAATAAATAATAAAAACTTTGAAAGGAGCCGACGATTTACTAAAATCATTTACGAAGAATCGGATTAAAAATTAATAATGATGTTGACGAGAATTTATGTTTAAAAAATGAATTTTCGTATTCAGAAAGTGAAAAAAAACCCGATACCGCACACTAAATATGGATACATTAAATAAGTAATGATGTTGAAAGTCTTGCTACATATATTATAGACGTGGATAATGCAAAAGACAAATGGCTACTCTTTTAAATTGATCGTCCTGTATAGAGGCATTGAAAAATCTATATGTTACAATCAGCCAAGTTTGATTTGAGATGAATTAACCAAAATGCGATAACATTTGGAAATTAAATCAATTATTTAATGGTCATTGTCATACTATCTTCGTATCATTTTTTATCGTATGAGTATGAACACATTCACGTTATAGAACATCGTAAGTTGATATTTTATAATATTCAATTAAATCTAAGGACTGTCTTTGTCTAGTTTGAAAGAGAAGGACCGAAACTCAAAAGACATTGTAGAGAATAATTTAATACGTAAAGATTTATTTTATTTTTGTATAACTGCACAATATTACGTTTATCTTAAGATATATTTCGTTTAGTAATTTATCATTTGCTTTAATATTAATATTTTAGCAGAATATTATCTGAGCTTTTATAATTTATCGTCTACTTTCATTTTTTATCGTTAGCTTTTATTTGAATACTAATTTAATTTTTATCACATTATCGTTTGCTTTGATTTTTGTTGTTGTTCAAATTTGGCATCGTTTTTATATTTCAGAATCTTGTAAGTTTTGAGTTGTAGCATGGGCTCTTCGCGAAATTTCTCTTAACTAATATCTGGGGTTTCTTTCTTGACTTTATATTTAAAATTCTATTTCCTTTCCAATCAAATGAAACGTGATTATGCAAATTAAATATACTTGAGAATTAGAGTGAGCAGATTAATCAAGTCATGAGAAAGGGAAAGAGAATTGAATTGAAAAAATATTGAATGATAGGGAAAATATTTGTACTACTGTGTAGTGAGTGGAAATTTTCTTGCATGTCTACGTGATTTGTTGAAACTAAGACCTAATGCTCTCTGATTGATCGACTATTTCGTTGAGTTACTCGCATATTATTCCGATAAGCGTATTCCTTGCTATATTACAGAAGTTGTTAGTACTCGCATCAAGGGATTTGATACAAGTTGAGCGCTTTAAGTTGAGAGAGTTGAGTGGTTTAAGCTGTTTCAAGATGTCTGAGAAGACATTGAAGAAGATTCACGCCCGGTTCGCCCTTCCACGTCAAACACTTATGACAGTATCCAAAAGAAATCGGTAATCTGGTTCGCTCTGACAGTTGGTTATGTATACGTGCGATTGCTGAGACTGTAAAAACCAACAAATAATTCGTAAGGCAATTCCCTCTCCCCCAAGACAATGCGCCGATTCATTCCACACAACGTGTCAAGAAGTTTTCAGCCAAGTACAGCATCTGAATGTCAGACCATCCACCTTATTCACCAGATCTTGCGCCATGCGACTTTTATCTGTTCCCTAAGGAGAAATCTGCATTAAAAGCAGCAAGATGTGAGCCCGTTGAAGCTGTGAAAGTGACAAGCGTTCTGAAGGAGGAGACAGAAGACTTTCAGCTCTGCTTCGAACAATGGATGATTCGTTTGAAGCATTGTATGGATAGAGGAGGGGGTGTATATTGAAAGTGATAATAAGTAAATATGTATAATATCAAAATAAAATATTTTACAGCGTCAGTCAGTCTTATTATTCAATAGCCACATCTCGTATAACTCTTTCAAATTCTCTTTATATGGAACCAATTAATTATTTTTTTTAATTTTGCATAGTTCACTGTTGAAAGAACATTTCGTATGTAATATAATAATGATTTTTTTTTTCACGCAAATTTATTGTTTTCATATAACAACATAATAACTGAAAAACATATAAACTGAATCTTGCTATGAATTTTCCTTCTATGTCTCTCATTATATGTAATTTCCTCTATCACTTCTCTTGAGATAGGTATTAATGTCATCTCAATTCCACCTCATCTAAAACTTCTTTCCGAAATATTGTCCTTCGATATCTTTTTAACTTATAACTTCATCTTTTAAATGATTTAAATTTCGATTTTATCCAAAATGGATCTCAATTTCTCAAAGCAAAAAGGTTTTTTCCCCATATATTTCGCAAACCTAGGATTAATAATTATATTTTCAGGTAAATATTACAGAAAATACAGAATTTTATTTACGGTACTGTGCAGCGTTATTATGTTACGTCACACTAATTAAAAACGAGCTAAAAGGTCTTTATTTAAAAACTAGTCCTGATCTTGTACTAAATTAAAACAGATTTGGGTTTTATCTTTGTTCATTTGTAGAGGAATTCTGAATGAAATATACATACATTCATAGATACATACATTTATCCTCCTCATAACCACAGTCAACTTTGAACCATAAATCCTTAATTTGTATCAATCGATTTTAAAAATATGAAAAATTACTGAAAAAATGTTAAAAAAATCATTTTAATTTTTATTTTTGAGAAATTAAGTGTCTCCTGGAGGAGACATCGAAACAAAGTGACATCATTATGTTAATTTGAAATCTTTTATTACTCTTAATTTAATGAGTAATTCATAATAATTAGCATAATGAGCATAATGTAAAATTTGAATCACAAAATATTCCTGTCCGAACTGTTAGCACAAGAGTTCTTACTTTCCAAAATTTGTCATTCGTTTTTTTTTTTCTCTCTCCCTTCATCTTATACTATTAAATACTTTCTCAATTTTAAGTTGCCTCTTGTTAAAACCCCGCTATTTTTAAAAAATGTTGTCTGTGATTACGGGAGTTACAGTTTTTTCTGTCCAATACATTCGAATTTTGGAAAATTTTAAATTAGACATAATTACAGTAATCACTAATTGCTGTTTCATTTCATTTTCTGACAGACGCAGATTCTTTCCTGTATCCTTTAAATATCTACACTGGGTGAATTCAGTTAGAAATTAAAGAATATCATTCGTAGCTGAAATATATGCCATAATTATAGTTTCAAATCGAGTGATTTTTATAGTCATTGACTCAATGTCTCCTGCAGGCGACACTGAAATAACAGCATTCTAAATCAGAAGGGGTAAGATTTGAGTGAGAAATTAATAATGTTATATATAAGCAGCAAATTTAAGGATTTCAACAGTGTGTTTAATAATTTTTAATAATACAAATAATAAAAAATATGAACCCCTAGAGTGCAATTTTCTTTCTCTCGGAAAACACCATTTTCATTTTACCATAAATAAGCTACGAATAAAAAATGTTCACTGAAAATAACTTATTTCAGTACTGTCGTCTATTAACAAGAAAATTAATTTATTTTGGGTACCAATGACGCCTTTTATTTAACTTGGTGACATTTTTTGAAAGTGTTGTTTAGTGTCTCCTACAGGCTACACCAGGACTGAGGACATATATATTATCCGTCTGTTGTTCTATATACTTAAAATTTAGAAACTTTACATTAAATTTGGTAAAAGTCAATTTATCGTCAATATATAAATCTGAACGTCAGTTTAATGTTACAGAAAATGGGATATATTTTATTCTGAGCAAATAGATTGATTTAAGCAAATATAAGTAGAGTGGTAAAATGTACTGCCCTCTGTAAATAGGTTAGAGGATTGTATTATTGATAGAACTATTTCCTGATTGAAAACTGTTTTGATCTCGCTTCCTGAAGCACATGTCTTGTTGTAGACTTCAGTAAGAGGGCGAGGCTATTATTTCTTTTCTTGTACTCTCACTTTTTTTTTTTTTTTTTACTGGAGTAAAACTGGCATTGATTTTTCTGAAGCGTCTATTCTTTGCATCGGAGAACGATTACCATAACAGGCGAATATTCTCAGAGTTTTTACGATTTATTGATTATTTTCGTTTAGTCGTATATTTCACTGAAGACCGACTGATGCATTTTAAATCCATCGAGTATCAAAGTCCACGCGTTAGGGTGGTGTGCAAGCAGGGAGAGTAATGTCAGACATCGTCTTCGTCATTTAACTGAAGCTCCAGCAAAGTCCCTTCGCTAAAAGCTCCTATGCTACTCTTAATTCGGTAATAATAAATAATTAATCAACCAATTTATTGATATTTTGTTTAAAATGATTAAACGCACAAATCTTCGGGAAAGATAAAGAAGAATTAACTAGGTATGCCTGATTACATGTTTGTCGGAAAGCAGAATGTTTCCGTTTGTGTGAAACTAATTAAAATGTTTTTTTAAGTACCCAATATTAAATGCACATCATGTGAAAATACCCCTTCAGAATGACATCTCTAGTGAGGAGTCAATACACGATTCTTCTCCGGTGGCTGCAGATGTTACACATTTTATTCCTTCCTGTTTATTCTTTCATTCGTAATCGTTATAAAATTTGATACATTTTGACTGTAATGACACTTAAATTAATACAGACAAATCTAACATCTGCGCCAAGATGAACAATCAAAAGTAATATCTAAACTTGTCCACGTCGAGTTCCTGAAGATCATCTCCTGTTGTAGCCTTGGGTAAGACAGCGAGGCTACAATTTCTTACCTTGAATGGCCTACCCCCCTTCTTTTGGTTACGTGAGCGAAAACTGGGATTGATTTTTCTGAAACATCTATTCATGCCTCCTTAATACCCGTTCTTTGTCGAAGGGGGAAAGCGAAATTCAACAAAAGGTGGTTAAGTCAACAAGATAAATTGCTGACAGTGGCATTTCACGAACTCTGCCTCGGAACACAAAACACCTATAGCGGCTGTTTTTATGCTGCAATTGCGGACAAGAGCATAGCGTGTGTTTTTAATTACTTTCGCCCTTTCTTCAGACTGATTTCTAAAGGGACGGCACGGGACCACCCATGCTGACTTCAAAGCGGTGGTGAGGAGCGGTCCGCTTTTGTTACGTCAGGAATCGCTCATTACTAAGGGTTCGGGGCCCTTTGTTTTATTATGCGCCGTCTCTTTCTCTCTCTTTTTTTCTATTGGGGAATATCGTGGAGAAGGAGAATATTGGGACAGGTGGGAATTTCACACGCTTCTTCTAAGAGGTTGCGGAGTTGTCCTTTGTCTGTTCCGTTCATAATTTATTTTGGAAATCTATTATCAGCTGTTGGCCGAAACACATTCAGCACTGAAGCTAAGGTGCTCCCCTGTTGGCTTGTATCGAAATTTGGGTTATGCACGGAAAAAAAATTATGTGAAATTGTAGGAAACACACATGAAAATGATCTAAAAAACAGGCTTGTATAACTTTTTATGTGTGCTGAAATCTGACTGAACAATTTAAAAGTAAAGCTGAAAATCTGTAAATGAATACTCTTGGAACCAGATGAATGATATATCCACTCATGTGGTTTACTCTTTTAATCTTATATATAAAGTGAAATAAATTTAAAAATATTATAAAAAGGAGAAATAAAGCTATAAATAGAATTCCTAAGAATTACAATGAAAACTTATAAATTAATTTATAGAATGATGGAAAAGCAAAAGAAATTTTTTTATTTGCGAAAGCTTAGGGGAAAAGAGAATTACTCACTGAACACATAAAAAAGAGAGAGAAAATAGCTGAAAAAATTCGTGAAAAAATAGCAAGAAAGTAAACTTCAAAATATGAAAAATTATAAATCTAGGAATGAAACGCAATGAAAACAGAGGGGAGAAACAAACTGACAAAAATGTAAGATATAGCCTTTACAAATTCTGAATCTGGCTAGTAACAGATTAGTAAGTTTAACACGTTAGTAACTAAAAATTCCTTACAGATAAGTGCTATATGAAAATATGGATATTCTATAAAGTTCAAACCAAACAAAATGCAAAAAGACCACATTTCAATATGTATTGCAGTATTGTGTGTGTGCGTACGAGTATGTATATTTAAATGTAGGGATATCATGAAGTTTTAATTATTACTAAATAATCGAGACATCTGGATAAAATATTAATTTATTATTATTTTTCATATTAATTCATTCTTATGCACATAATATCATATATTACTGCTATTGATGTTAATTTGTTTTTAGGAAGCCATTGCTTGAAGTAACCCACATTATGAAGAAGATAGAGTTCAATCTACTGAGTTCTACGATGATGGCCTTCGAAGTTTCAAGTAGCGTTGGGAGAAATGTATGACTCTAGATGAATACTGTGTAGAAAAGGCTTAAAAATAACAAATAAAAATTAAGTTTTATTTCGATTATTTCTTAGTAATCATTAAACTTAATGATACCCCGAGATAATAATTTAAATTTTAAGATACTGGGAATTACTTCATCCTACGGCTTAATGCAGCAACACTTATCATTATTAATAGCTGTAATTAACAAGATTATGTATATAAGGATCAATTAATATGCTGAATATATTTTATCCTGTTATATCTCGGTTATTTATAGTAACAATTAAGCCTTAACAAAACGCTCTTTCTCTCTCTTGTGTGTATGTATATATATATATTATATGGTATTCATAATTTGTAGAAGAAATTCATGATTTTTTCAATTAGTACCAAGTCAAATATAATGCAGTTTTCATCTTGTAACTAGATCGTTCGTAATCGAAACTTTTCATACAGATGTTTCGATTTATTGTTATTCTGAGCAATAAATTTTTTTCAAATATTCTTCTTCTTGGTAAGTTTTAGAACGATAGTTGTTTTTAGGTTATTTTCGGGAATTTTTAACCGTTTTTATAAGTTCTATTAGGCATCTTGTAGGTCATGCTTAGTTATTTCCTTCTTATGCATAGTTTTTAGTCACTTCCGCAATTTTCTGTTCCAACCACTTGATTTTAATTCTATGCTCAAATCATTGCTTTCCCCCTCTTCGCTTATTAACACTATTTTCAAGCAAGTTATCTTACTTATGAAGAAAGATGTAGGAAAAACTTCAAGAATTTCTCTGCATTCACAACAGTTTTTTATTTTCGGCAATTTTTTTTAAAAAAAAATAAGAAATAAAATAAAACAAAACAAAAACCTGTAGAATTTTATGTTTAACAAACAGTGTAGAAGGTATCAAGAAGAAAAAACCTCAAAAGTAACTGTCAAAGACGCATTCCTATATTAATACTTGATTGTACTTGAAACTGGATATATTCCAACTAATTTGTAAGAGAGAAAATATGGTTCTGGGAAAGAATAGTAGGTTTTGATTAGCAGAAGTTAAGTTGACTAGACATCCCAGATGCATGTTAAATCTGTTGATGCTCCATGTTCTCTTTAAGAGTGACGTCGAAGCTTGGAAACCAATAATAGGGTTGCAAAAATATTGATAATGAACTGTTAGTTTGATATGTAGAAAATATGTATATGCTGGTTTGGTATAGAACAATCTTGTATACGAGTATTTGCACGATGTTGAAATTAAAATATAATTTGTATGTTTTTCTGAAAATTTGGAATTAACCCAATTCTAAGATGAGCGCGAGTTTTTGATTGAGAGTGAGGAAAAAATGTTTTCATTCAAGGACGGAATAAAATGCCATT
Organism: Nephila pilipes; assembly: GCA_019974015.1. NCBI lineage: Eukaryota > Metazoa > Arthropoda > Arachnida > Araneae > Nephilidae > Nephila > Nephila pilipes. Next base: position 229,161 of record BMAW01064348.1, on the reverse strand, counting down.
TTTAAATTCTGTATGACTGTAAACTGTACTAATAGTCATGTAATAAAATATCACTGAATTAAAAAAAATTATTGTATTTATGATTAAGAGGAACGATATCGTTTAAATAATTTACTTAAAATTTTTGAAAAGTCTTACAACTTTGCAAGCATTTTTTATTCTTTCTTTTTGTTTAATAATCCTAATTTTTCTGTAAATTTGAATTAACTATAAAATCCTTTAATGAGAGGGAAGGTATGAAGAGGAAGTTCTGTATCTTGACTCTCTACTTTATTTTCATTCGTTTTTGAAATTATTAATTCATTTTTCAAACATTACTTTACTAAAATGATTTTAACTGTTTCTTGCTGCAAAATTATTACCTGTTCTACGTATACAGTATTCATTTCCATTTATCAAAACTAATAGGACGATTTAATATTCCATAAACTGAAACATTCATTATTTCATACTTATCGAATAGATTATGGTTTAAATTGTTTAATGATCTTGAAATTCAAGAAGAAAATTAGAGGAAGGTGTCATTTGTTCCAACTGTGTTTTTCTTTTCTTTTTCTTTCCATTTTCAACTCATATCCCTCCCCCGCTCAAGTGTGCGAGGAGAGGGGGGGGGGCAGGGCTCAGGACAATCAAATAGAAACACCATTGGTACATGTGTCGCATGCCACAACCTTCCTTTTTCATCCTCCACATCCCATGATGCGAGAGATGCTGAAGAACAGATTGCAATGGTTGGCGACTTATTGCTTCATTTGGCCGAATAAATTGAAAAATGATACAGTGAGGGAAAAAAATTGCGTATTTTATTGCAAGAAGGCAAATAGATCTTTTTTTTTAATTCTTAAAACATTTTTTTTAAATAAGATTTATGTTGAATTCATATTGTACACATTATTATTTATTATTGTAATAAATAATAACACATTAGAACGTTTTCAAAAAGTATTCCACCAATATTATATCAATTTAAGTATGTTTCAAAGTTTTTAAGAATTCGAAAGCACTCATTTTTATTTTTAAAGCATTCAGTGTAGTTCATGAATACATTTCAGTGATCTGTAAATGTTTTGTATATAAAAATCTCTCCCCCCCCCTTATTTCAAAATTGCAGATAAAAGAGGACAAAAAAAATTTTACGATTTAAGTTCATAGGATAATTTTTTGTACATATTCAAAACGATTTAATCCAAAAATATCGACTTTCAAAAATTCTTATCTTCATCTTTTTAATTTTTCCATTTTTGTCGTTAGCTCTGGAATTAAAAGTAAACATACAAGTTATTCATTGAATAAATAAACAATCATTGCACTAGTCAAAGATTAAAATAAAAACCACAGAATTTCTTTTTAATTTCATACTCAGAATATTACTTTGTTTTACTCTGAATAAAATCGATGATCTAGGTCAACATCAAATTTCACAAAACAAGAAAAACATAGTTTAGGGCTCTCGTCTATCGGCAATTTTGATTTCTTGAACTAACGTTAATCCTATAGAATTTCTACTACGGTTCTCAAAACTTTACTGTGTTATCTATTTCAATGCAAAAAATGCATCCCAAAGAGCAAAAAATAATGAATGTTTTTGGAGAATTACATTTCTCCTCCGATTTTGGAAAATATTTTAGAATATTTTTAAAGTACCCACAAACAAATCACTAAAGAGGGTTAAAAATATTTTTAAATATTAGGATGTGAAAATTTAATTCTGCAGAAACCTACAATATTTTTTGTTCTTTCGGATACACTTTTCTTAAATTTAGATAGATAAAGCAGTAGAGATTTGAGGATGGTAGTAAAATTCCATAGGATTAACATTACGTTCATGAAATCAAAATAGCTTGTAGCAGAGAGTTTTAAACATTTTTCTTACATTTATTAGAGTATGTGCATTTTACGTGATACAAGCAGGAAAAGAAATGAACTCGTACGAAAAATATTATATTCCCCTTCATAACTTCTGACAGAGCATTATAATGTTAATTACTGACTTTTGTGCAGCTTTCTTATAGTGCTTTTCAGACATCATACTTGCATTTTAAAATTAACTTTAAAATACAATAAGTAGCATGAAATGCATATAATACATAATTAATTATTATTTAATAGGTACAATTAATCTTGTTCACGTCAATTAGTTTTTGTTGTTTAAATTATCGCATAAATATAACACGTTAAATAGTGTTTCATATAATATGAATGTCATGAATATTATATTAAGATTTTAAATTTTGAGCTGTAGATATTTGGTTTACTATATTTAAAGCTCACAACTTTACTTATGAAATGAAAAATTTAGTGGGTATTTTTTAGATGTATTAAACAGTTCGAAATCTTTCTCTTTTTTTTCTTCTTTCGAACATTCAAATATTTTCACTACTTTTCCTCTCTAAATCTACAAAAAAGTAAGGAGTACATATAAGTGGTTTCATAGGTATTCTTTATTGCTACTGATCATTGGTAAACCCTCCTTTCCTTTTAAAAAATTATTTGCATCAGATATTTTGATTATTACAATATTTTTTCCATTATTTCCAATTAATATTCCGAAAATGAGATGAATAGCTTGAAGCACTTTACTATATCAATTTAAAAGAATTCCATCTTTTTTTTTTTATTATTATTTTAGCCACCCATGGGGCTATAGTTATAGGTGGGGCGTTTTGGAGTACCCGATTACTTTTCGGTTTTTTTATCGTTTGCTTCAAATTTAATTACATTTAGCTTAAATATATTCAATATAATAATTTATCGTTGGCTTTAATTTTAATTACATGTAGCTGATACAATATTCAATTTAATAATTTATCGTTTGCGTTACTTTTAATTACATTTAGTTTAAATATATTCAATTTAATAATTTATCGTTTCCCTTAATTTTATTATCAGAAAAGTTTACTATTGTACGTTTCTCGATATTTCATCGCTTACATTAATTTTTAAATTTAATTGAGTAATTTAATAATAATTATAAAAAAAGCACACCTTATGTGGCTAAATATGCTCTTTGTAAAACTTTAGACAGAACTTTTTTTTAAAATTAGATTTTTCCATCCGGCTCGCAATAGTTGCAGTTTGAATTGAAGTGGCATCACTGAAGTATTAGTGTTAAGAATAGATTAATATAAAGATTTATTTATTTTTATTCTTTTTAGGTTCATGTTACTTGTGTTAAATTTTACGAGAAAAAGCGTTATAACATTGCTCATAGTATGTTGTTATACTGCTAATAATAATAAATTTGAAGTAAGAAAATTGGGAAAAAAATTAAAATTATTGATATTTAAATTCATGTACAGTTGAATAAAATGATCAGACTTAATAATTTAAGAAGCCGAATTGTATGTTAATCCTCTTCGTTTCGGACTTTATTATAGTATCCGAATATGGTACCCGTGGAATGCGAGTGGTTATAGTCGATAATTCGCGGTCTACGTTGTTGCAGTCGAGTCGAGGGTTCGAGTCCTGAAGCCTCTAAAGAAGAACTCTATAATTTTATTATTTCATGATTGTAGAAGAGAAACTGAAAAAATAAATTCATTCGGAAGAGTCATTAAGTGCGAGTTCAATATTTTATTTGCGACTTCGCCAAGTCAACCAAATCTTGAATCTGACAATATCACGACAATTACGGCAAAGCAGCATTTGAACCAATGAACTATATTTTTTAACAATATTTAAATTTATTACAGTTGCAGAAATACAATTACCAAAAATTAAAAATTATCAGATTAAATAGTAAATTGTAAAATATTAGACTGAAATAACCAATGTAGAATTAGTACTGTTACCTCATGTTAACTGTTAAGGCTCCCGACTACAGACCATTTTCATTCCTTGAGCGTTTCGTGAATGTAATGTTAATCCTATGGAATTTTGGCAACTGTCCTCAAATTTGTACTATTTTATCAAATTTTTACTCAAATTTTATTATTTTTATTATTATATTTAATAAAGTGCAAAAATAATGAATGTTTCTGCGGAATTACTTTTTCCCTCGATTTTGAAAAATATTTTTACCCCTATTGTAATAATTGGTACGTGAGTTTTCCGGTCTTTAAAAATATTTTCAAAAATCGGAGAGAAAATATAATTCCATAGAAACCTTCTTTATTTTTGCTTTTTCTGACACTCTTTTTTGCATTCAAATAGGTAAAATTGTATTGCTTTGAGGATGGTAGTAGGAAGTCCATAGGATTAACACTTCTTTCACGAAATCAAAACAACCGTAGAAAGGAACTTTAAAAATTCAAGCTTTTATATACTTAATATTTGGCATAATAACATGATTACATGATATCGCTTATTCGAGCCAACTTTTATTATCAAAAATAATTTATATCACGATTAAATATCAATTTTTTAGCAAAACTGATGTACATTAAATCTAGCTTGGCCAAAAGTTTTCACTTTGGAGTTGTATGGAAACTTGAAGAAAGAGTATTTATCTCAAGTGTTTCCTCATCATGTGACCGTGGCCCGAAATTGCGAGGCCCATCACAGATAACCCTCGTGCTGTTTCTAAGCACGATGTTAATAAAACATTCAATCAATTGGGCCATAATATCACGGAAATGTTACATTGTGAATGTGCCACTTTGACTGTTACTGATTTCCTATTGAACTGTTTATGAACCGATCAACTGCAGCTTTAGATTCCTCATTTTTCGTCAAAAATTTGCATGTGGTGTCCTTTCGAGTCTTTTTGTAATTTAATGAGATGATGGAAATCATGATGTCGGTGATTCTAAGTTTTACACTTATATTAGGCTCCGATTTATCAGCTATTTTCATTTCGTGAACGTAACGTTAATCTTGTGAAATGCTACTACTTCCCACAAATTTTTGCTGTTTTATCTATTAGAGTGGAATAAAGTGCATTCTAAAGAGCAAAAATTAATAAATGTTTGTGAGGAATTGCATTTTTCTTCAATTTTTTTAAAAAATATTTTTATCCCTATTTTAATGATACATTTGTGTGTATGGGGGGGGGGAATGTAATTCCACAGGAACCTGTATTATTTTTTGCTAATTTTGGGTGCCCTTTTTGCATTCAAATAGATCGAATGGTATAAATTTGAGGATGCTAGTAGAAATTCCATAGGACTAACATTAGATTCACGAAATCAAATTGGATCGTAGGTGGGAGCATAAACATTGCGTTCTTAGGAATTATCTAAGTAATTCGGGAGTTGGTACCATTGTAACAATTATTCGTCTTGATAGGTATTACCATCCCATTGATTTTGATAAATCAACTTACAAACATGCTGTACTTATTAATAAAAATCTGAAATATTGAATTCAGATCACAAAAAAGTGCTACAAATATAACTCACCTTTCAAAAAATTTAATCACTAATATTAATGTTTATTCCTAAGACATCGGCAGAGCTGTATAGGATTCTATGAAATAATAGTTCATCAATTGACTTAAAAGTAAAGTTTATTTTATTTATTAAATTAAATATGCCTTGATTCACGTAATTTGACTTGTTGTAAAACAATAAAGTAAGGAATAGTATATATGCTATTATATACAATATTTATAATCTGATTTAGCAATAATCTTGTTATCACACAATATGATCAAAATTAATTCCAGGCAACTACACCAGATACAACACTAATATTTTTTTGATTCTAACAACTCGATACATATATATTTTATTTACATGAAAAGTGAAAAGATGTGAAACGAATATAAATATTTCTTAACCTCAGAGCTACTCCAATTAGCTAAAAAATTACAGTAAAAAATTATGTACTGCTGTATTGCAGTACATACTTGCAGTTGAAATAAGTCATAGTTTGATCAAAAGTTTTAAATCTAGATTGACAAGCATCAAAATATTTGCTGAAAATTTCAAACTGAAGTAATAATTCACTGAACAGAAAAAACTATATATATGTACGTTCCTTATTAGAAATCTACAAATTATTTTTAGAATAATGGTGATATTACCAATTTATTATAATTAACCCTTTAATGCAATAAAATTATTGATTTAATATAATGGAACTAAATATAATTACATGCTGTTTTTTAAAATTAAACTCATACATTAGAAGATATATTAACTTTAAAAAGCTTAAAAGGTCTCAATATATATCAGTAATCTTATTTCTTAATGAATACGAAAAATCATAGTTTGTAAGAATCTTATTATTCAAGGAAGTGAAATAGCCCTCGTATTGCTTCTAGTTCGACGTTAATAAAACCAAACTAAAACAAACCAATCAAAGAAGTGAATGATAAAAATCATTATTCTTTTACATAACTATGCATTCTAATTCATACAAAAATATGTAAAGGATGTGTATTTGAACTTCTATGTTTTACTTTATTCTAAATTTTCAATGGGGAAGTTTTTACATCTTGGCTTTATTTAGAACTTTCTATCCTAAGCAATGTTTCATTAAGCGACGGATTGTATTTTTGTTTTATAAAATTAGTTTATTTATTCGCTTCATAAATTTGAATCATTTTGGGTCTTCGACATTATATTGGAAGAAAATTGTAATTTACAACAAAAACAACGGAAGTGTTCTTTACTTTTCAAAAAAGTTAGAACCTCATTACCGACTTTTTGTGGATTCTAAGTTACATCAATAAAAATATATTCAACGCAAAAACTATATTTCCCACAAGCATCTTATCTTGTTTATTATCCTTATTAAGTTTCATCCGTATTTAAACTTTATGGAACAAAAATTACATGAACTGAAAAAACTTTTGAAACTTAAATCCCATTATGTCAAAGTAACATTTACAGTGTCACGTTAAAATCTATTTCTGTTGCGATATGCATCCATTTCCTTGGCGCGATTGTCGTGCATCACCTTGGCGGCTACTGCTCCCCCCTCTTACTGCAACCCTAAAATGCGTGTCTTTCGCTGAGTCTCTTTCTCCTGTGAAACTGATCCCACACAGAAGGGAACGGAAAGAAGGATTTATCCAAGGATTTCCGATTGACATATTAGGATCGTAACTTGTCCGGTTACGGCCATTTCCGAAGGGGGAGGGAGATGTTGTTCCGGAAAGGGGGGAGGGAGTAAATGGCCGAAAGATGGAGTCTGGAGGCTTTTCGTTGAGAGGGAGAACGACACGAATTTCGAAAGCAGGAAAAATTCCGGAGATGCGTTGAGCGCGTAATATGTGGTGATCCCTTTCTTGACAAATTCCGGAAACGCCTTTTTTTCCTAAAGCTGCGACTATTTGTTTCTTGTTACGGGGATTTTCGAGAGCAAAGGATTTTTATTTTATTTTACGTCTCAGTTTAGTGTTCCTGTTTTTAGAAGGGCAGAATAAAAATAGGAAAAAAAAAGAAAAAGAGGAAATTTTCCGGGAATGGATGGCGGATTGGTCTGGTGATATCCTTCTCCTGGGATGTACTCGATGAGGATTGAAAAAAGACAAGAAGCCGGGCGTCAAATTTCTAGAGTCAAAGGCGGGTTTTATAGGGTGGAAACAAAGCGTTTTGTAAAGGGTTTGAAGAATGTAAAATGATTCGTTTTCGGAATGGGTCTGTATCGGAACGATGATAAAAATTTTGACATCATGTTTTAAATTCAAGCAAGAATCTTCTTTCTTTTATTGATAGTAAAAAGAAAGTGTAAAAATAATAGTATTTTTCACTTTTCTGTTACTTTTGATTGGTTTTTTAATCACACATATTTTAAGTTTCACTCAAGCCTTCATAGAATAACTGTTCGAATGAATTCTTAACATTATAAATGATTGATTGATTGGCTGTATTAACATCGTAAGGTTTCTGGACTGTGTCCAGAAGCAACACGAGGGCTGTTGGCGACGGACTTGTAATTTTGAACCTCGGTCAAGTTACGAGGACGACACCTGAAATGATAATCCCCTTTCCAAACTCCACACCACACCAACGGGAGGACTTTAACCCTCAACAGATTTACGTGCATCAACTCCGGCTATACGGTGGAACTTTAATGACTTGAAGACTCGAACCCAAAACTCGACGAAAATCTCCTGCTGTGAGTCCGCAACCATGATCCCTAAGCTATCGCGGTCATAACATTATGAATATGTTACAAATAACATTTGGATAAGCAATTGCTGCCTTTTAAAAATTCTGTGACTAAATAAAAAAAAAATTGTTTTTGTTCAAAAATTTTAACTGCATAAAAACTATTATACGTTGCGTATCTATCTTCCTAACACACATACAAATCAAAGTGAGCCATTGGAAAAGTTTTAAATCACATAAATTAAAAAAAATTAAGCAATTATTTATATTCCCCGTAATTAAATTACAAATTTAGGGTTTCAATTTCTGGATTTTATCTCGTTTGAGCGGAAAAGAAAATATCTATGAAGCCTCAGTTTCTGAAAAATTCCATTGAAATTAAGGAGATTCTTTAATATTATTACTCTAAATTGTGAATCAATTTATTCTTACAACGTCATATGCATAAACAAATATCAGTTTTATTTTTGAGTTTTTCTTTCTAACCCCTTATTACTTAAATGATTATCGAGAAAAAAGGGAATAATTTTTTTTTAAATCAGATTCTTCAAAATTTTAGTTTTGTTTCTTGAGATAAATAAATCTAAATATTTAAAAAAATAAACTTTCAGGTCGATCAAACTTAGTCCATAATGAAATATATGAAACAGTAAACTCGAAACTGGAAAGCTATTTAGAGAAGGTTCTTAAATCAAATCGAAACATCAATAATTTCAATTTTAACTTCATTTAAAGGGAAAAGATACAATTTGCTAAGCATCGCAAATAATAGATCTGGATACTTCATCAATTTCTAAAACATTAAATTTTTGAAGTTATGTTTGGAAATTTAATTTAGCAAAGAATAAAGGCTGTCATATTTGTAGTTTTCAGGACTTCATTTTTGTCATTTTCTTATATCTCAAACTGTTAGATTTATATCTTTTGCTTGCAAAAAAGAGTCACAAAAAAAATCATGCAGTTTATTTACAGCGGTGCTCGCATATCTCTCAAATTTTTTAAACATATTCTTGTAGGTACACACATCCCTAGTGCGAGAACTAATGATCTAAAGCAAAACTAAAATTTACCTCCCATTTTTACAAACTCACCACACGACAACCCCATATTAAATTATCGAGTGATAAAGCGACGGGGACAGCCTTCAAAGCGGCGCGTAAACGGCCTTTTGAAAAGGCCAGCTTTTTACCTCCACGTGTCATCCCAACTTGCTCAGTGTTTGCACACCGTACCCCCCAGACGTCTCTCTAACGAGGGGATTACGCCGTGTTGAGCAAACAGTAACATTTCGGGCTAATCTGCGGCCAGACACACCTCGGGATCGAGATGTTCGAATTACGGGCGCCCCGTCTCGGCTTAGGCACTTGCCAGCTGAGTCCCCTGAGGAGGGGGACACGGGGCGTGAGCCCCTGGAGTAAATTCATGCCAGATGGTGCGACTCGGGCTTCCCGAGCTCCCACGAGTTTTGAGTGCGCATGTGTAAGTGCCGATGTGCTAAAGTGAAGAGCTGGCTTGAAGGTTTGGGAGGATGGAAGGAGGTGGGATGATTCTCTTTATTTAGACTCCTATTAAGTGATAGAAAGTGATGGTGTAAATTGTAGCAAAATAATAGCTGAAGGTGATATTGAAAGATAAGATAATGAAAAATCTTCACTATCATATATGGTACCTATTTCCTTCTGATTTTTCAAAAAATTAACGGAATATTGGTTTTGCATCACTTATTTTGAACTTGATCTTAGATTTTTATGTATTTAATACCTCAAAATGTGTTATAAAACTTTTGGCTTAGCACGCATACATAATATAGAATTCCTGTTAGAGAATTTTCATTCAAAGTTACGCTTACATCGTGATTTGGATAAAAATTCGTTATTTCGAATGCCATTTTGATATCTATTTCTATTATATATTACTTTTTTTAAAAGATGTGTTTTCGTTTTATTTCAGAAATGCAAGCAATCTGGAATGCTAGGAGACAAAGTGATTATTTTTATGTGATATAATCCCATAATTTATCAAATCGAAATGTTAAAAAAAAAAGTAAATTTATTTATATAAAATTTATCTCTAATAGCTTGCAAAGCTATTATTCCATGTATTAAACAAAAATTTTTGCTTTTAAGAATTTTATGGACAATTAAATGTGATTGTTTATAATAAAAATACAATTTGAGAAAAATGATACATTTTTTTTATTCAAATGAAGTCTTAGAAATCAAAAGTGAACTATGCGCTCTTGGACATAAATATGAACAGCCTAGGATAGACCGCCCTCTTATTTCACACTGGAGTTGTGGTGCCTGCAAAATGAAGTTGAAAAAAAATTAAAAACGTGTTGCTATCAGTACTATTTTTCCTCTTTAAGTCTTTGAAATGATTTTAGTTTTAATATTAGATTTCCATTTCCAGATTTAATGTTTTGTAAAACATCTCCTTTTTGTAGGTAATATGGCTGTTGAAGGTAATAAAGCCGCTTTACTATTTGTCTCGATAAATCAATTTCTACCAAGTTTTACTTCATTATAAGTAAAAAAGAGCAACAAAGAAAAGACAGAATTTTTTTTTTAATTTTAGGAACAGAATATTTTTGCTATTTGAAACGAGTTCAATGTAAATTTAAAAACGAAGCCAAGTTCGTATTCATTTGACTTCAGTTTCCCACCAATTTTCTGTTTGATGACATCCTGGACCAGGTGATAAAAGTAAGAAAATGTAATCTTACTCAAAATTATTCATTTGATTTCAAAAACCTGTATTTTCGTAAATAAATGATATAGAGTGATAAGTAATGCATGGATACAAAGGAAAACTGTGGAAGTTTTATACTGTGAAAATAGATGGCCCTCGTATGTTCTTTGTGAAGCTATTTAACGCTAGTTGGATTGCTTGCACTGGACCAGATGGGTTTATATTACACAAATGGCCATCTAAGTCATCTGATATTGCTCAATGCTATTTCTTCCTTTAGGATTTGTAAAAGATGAAGGATATGTGCTACTTCTGCTGCTATGCAATCAATTACCACTGATACTTTACGTGTTTGGCAGTAATTTATATATCGAATTGACATAATATGTGTAACTAAAGAACGTTATATCGAACACTTGTGAAAAAAACTTCAATATTTTCCCTTTGCATTCACGTATTACTTTTCATTCTGTGTCGTTAATTTAAGAAAATATGGAATTTTGAACTCGAAAGAACCATTTTGAATAACTCTGGATAATGAGAAGAGCATAATAAGCATAATATAAATATAATAAACATATAATACCAAAAAGTTTGCATGAAAGTATTACATTGATTAAGTGAGTCACATTAATGGTCATACAGTTGTATGTTTCCGAAAACATTGAGATTCATGTATGAACCACGAGCGATTTGAGAATATTCGTTACATATTATTGAAGGGCATTTAAAAAAATAAAATAATGAACACACATTGCATCGCATTTCTTCGATTCCCCCAACCATCTCTAAAGAAAGGTAAACATACCAGTTCAAAATGACAACGGCTGTCGTGGGAAGTCATGCAAACAATTATAATCTCGTTCCCAGGAAAGTTTATTTGTAAATCTCGCTCATTACATTACTACTGCTTCTTCTTAACTTTCTTTTTAAAGTAGTAAAATTATCATTTGATTAATTTTGAAATTAATTCTGAAACTGTCATGTGCTTGTATTATCGTCTTGTACCTTATATGAATATTTTATACAATAAATAAATTCGTAAGACAGAGAAGCTAAGAATAAATATAATACAGAATTTCAAAACGTCAAATACATTACATATATATTAAGACATAAAAAGAGATTATGTTAATAAGAATTCTTATAGATATAGCAGGGATTCTTAAAATCAAATAAAGATATAATGTTATAACATTTTTTTTTCAAAAAGCTAATACAACCTTATTTATTAAAAGTCCGTAATTCTATTTATGTGCGCTATAACTTTTTTCTTTTATTTGTTCTTTTATGTAGTCATTCGAAACATCCAGGAGTTCTACAATAATGAAAAATAATTTTTCTTAATGCTGCGTTCATTTTCATAAAGATTAATTCAATAATTGAATCAAATTATTCGACATAGTTATATTTTTGTTCACTTGTTTCATTTTTCAATATCCTTTTTATTTAATTTAATTAGAGTCTCCTTGCTTTATGAAACAGTCTGTTTTTTGTGCTAATAGTTTCTTTGCATAGTATAATTTAATTCGTAATTATACATCATTATTCGACTGAATAAAAATTTATACTCACACACGCTCTTTTGGTATTCTTTTTTAAATAGTGAGGATTGGGGATTTACAGAAAGATAGGTTGAATGACATTGAGGAATTTTTATTGCAGATTTCACTACTGACCTCGATGTACTTAATATTTGTTGAGAATTGTTAATGAAATAACTTCTTGAAAAGTGTGTTGAATTCTTATAGAAAAATAACTATATTTATAAATACAAATTTAGATTTAATTAATTCTTAAGAATTAATAAATTTTAACTTAAAATTAGGAGTGTTTATTTTTGTTATTATGTTCCATTATTATATATCTCACTGAAGATTAATTGAATATCTTAGAATATAATGCTATAATTTAAATTTATTTAATATTTTTGTATAAGTTTTGAAAAAGAAAGTGATGCTATTTATTATAAGCATTCATATGGTTGTTCACAGATTCTTATCTTCTTCTTAAATAGATTTATTTATTTATTTATTGCAAAGTGTGTAAATAATTTCGTTGCAAATGAAAAAGCATTTACTCATTTTTATAAAGTCTTTTATATTGTATTTTATAAAATGAATCTTCCACAAATAAAATATTATGATATAGGTTAATGTAATTTTTATAGGGAAAGAAAAGCTTATAATCCACATTTAATACGTTTTCACGGTCAGAGAGTAAGGTTGTTGAAACTGATTTTGAATAAAAGACAGTTACACAAATTTAAAGTCTTATAAATTTTTACTTTTGATCCGATATTTATGAAATATTTTGGAATTTTGGTTTAAGTATTTTCCCCTACAAGATAAAATCATATATAGGAGTAGATTCAAATAAAAATGTTTAATCATAATCTTTTTACATTAGGAATAAAAGTAAATGTTGTAGATTATTAATAAATGGAAACAAGCTTTTATATAGAATTTATTAAAAGTATTGCAGTTTATCAAATATGTTATGTTCTGACATACTTACGTAATTCGATTTCTTGAAGTCTATAAATTGAACATTGTAGTTAAGAATGACCAAAATGTTATTAAACTTAAACATTTTTTTGATTGAAATTACTCTTTTCCCCATTATTATTTAAATAAGATCATTTTTTTTTGTTGCACAGGATAATTTTTTAATTATCTGAAAAGATTTATAGGTATATATATTAGTTTGATTCCCCCTATAATCTAAATGGACGATACATGTATAACCAATTTTTTCTGTTATCGATAATTCGGTAAAATTTTCAAATTAAGCCGGTATACCAAGTAAATTACTGGGAGTTCTTTAAGCCGCAAATATAAAACAAAAATTTGTACTTGATTCTTGTATGCTTCTTATGAAAATAAATGTATTCTGAATATAAATAATAATAAAATTCAACAATTTTACTAAGAATTATAAAATTATACATAAATAATTTTTAACAATAAAAAGCTATAAAATATGTAATAAAATACGTGATCAATTTGTCACCATGTTTCAAAAAATAAACAAGAAACGTAATTGATCAACACTTGATCGTATTTGTGATCCAATTTTTGTAGAAAATTCCATTCTTGATAAAGCTCTTTCAAATTCCATATGGATTGGCTTAATAATCCTTAAAGAATGTGCTACGCTATACGAATACATTTTCTCCTGATATTTTTCAGATGAAAAATACTGAAGTTCTTTTTTAACAATTTTTATTCCTTTTATTAATTTGTGTGCGTGCTGGGGAAAGTGGTGATATCTTGTATTTCTATTTTCCTTCTGAACAATAAGTTAAATTTCTCTTTCTTGGGTAACGTAATTGCAGATATAGAAGAAATTGTGCATTTTGAATTCAGCAACATTTATTTTTTCTGTTTCAAAATAGCTAACCATAAAAAAGTATATCGTTTTTGTTACTCGCATACATGTGTTCAATCATTTTCACGATCTCATTTCTAATTGTTTGTTCCTTTACTTGTTTTAATAAAATTAATGAAACCGTAGAGCATCGAATAAATACAATAAAATAACTGTTATGTTCATAACTTATGGAACTATTGATAAAAAAAATATAACATTACAAATAATAATTTAACAATTTGAGCGTAAAATTCTCATTTCACCTGTAAGCTGATAAGCCGGCTGACTACTTTTACCTTACCTTACCAGACTTGAACATCTGTGAAGTTTTTAGAAATTTCTTCTTATATTTTAATGAAAATTTTTGCATTAATTCTAAGCTAACCAAGAACCTTAATCAAAAGTTTTAGAGCACATGATATTTAGATTTGTAAATGACTTCTATTGGCAATAATCTCATCAATATTTTAAATTATTAGGCTGTAAGTTGAAGTATTCGTTTTTAATAAGAACTTAAAATTGAATTTTTAAGATTGGAAATTTTGGCGGTTTGCTTAAATTAAAACAGATGAAAAAAAAAGTTTCTTTCATCTTTAGGAAGAAGTGAAAGTCTCAAGGTGCATGATTGGTTGCAATGACGACTCGCTGCTTTAACTACCTCTCATTGGCGGACATTATATTCTTCAGTTTTATTTATGTTAACAACAAAAAGGAACAAAAAAATTTTTTTTTATGTGTAATACTTGTGTAGACTTCGTATACAACAAAAGAATTTTGAAAATAGGGTTACGAGTAAAAAGGTAACGACCTTGGAGACACTACTTTTCAACCAAACTTCGCATCATTTTTGTATATTATATCAACTTCGCTCAAAGAGGTTACACAAGGGTTTTGCTCATACATGGGTGGATGGGCCAGAGACGTCTCTTAAATGAAAAAAGACGCACCCCTCAAAAAATAAGGGTTGGTAGTCAGGTAAGTGAGGAAAAGTGAAGACAAATTGAAAACAAGAATCGTGATGAAGGATTTTTATGTTTTGTTTTTCTAACACACAAAGAGAGTTAGTAATTGAATACAAAGAGGTATTTTCTCTTGAAGGCGATACCCTTGAAGCTGCGTAGAAAATCTGTAAATGTTGAGATGGAAGTTATGCGAGAAAAAGCTATCTAGCTTCGTAACAGATTATTGAAAACTTCTGTCAGAAGACGAAGATGACACCTTAAATATTACCTCACTTATTTAATTTCCACACCGCTTCACGATCTGATTAATCATCTTAGTTATCGAAAGATCCAATGTACTTCAGTGCTATACAATTAAATTCAAATTCTTGCCTCCTTAAAATACTCCAGTTTCAGAAGAGGTTTTATGCATAAAACTGTGGGACAATTCCCCGGATTTAAGAACGTGCCCAGATTTTGTTCGAGGAGTTCTTCCCTTCCAAGTTTTTAACGGATTCGAGGCAAAAAATGGAGAACTACCCTTTTATGACCGTCGTTTGCATATTTGCCCCATTACTGAAAGCAGTAACTTTTATACGGTGTGTCTCTCTCATCCTGTAAAACGCAGCGCCGGAATTATCTCCCAAGAAAGGCGAAGGCGGAAGGATAGGGAACCAGAAAAAATAAATAAAGTAGAAAAGACAATTGAGAAAGAGGAGAAGAAGAAGAAGGAGAGCTAGAAAAAAAAAGTAAAATAAAACACATCCAAATGATCAGTTGCGCAGTCTTTTTATTATCTCCTTTCGGCTACTGGTAACAAAGTACAGTAATCAAAGTTAATGTACTCGACCCGGCGGAGAAAGCTAGCGAACCAAAAAATTCGGGATTCTTTTTTTCTCTCTCTTTCTTCTCTTCCTTTTTATAAAGTCCGGACTATCGATGGAAAGGGAAAGCGGAGAGGAGATGAAGAGATTTAGAGAAAAGAGAGAAGAATGGTGATAACGTCGAGAGAGAGAAACTATAAAAATAAAAAAGGGAGGGAGAGAAAAGGGATCCTAAATCCTCGTTTGGATTCCGGGTCAGGAGATTTTCGTTTCAGTTGGTCGCGCGCCCTTTGATGTGGTGTTTAATTGTCTGTTTTATTGAGACCTCCCTTTCCTCCACGATGCCGACGGAGGATGGAGAGGAGTGGAAAAGATGAGGGATCAGTAGCCGAGCTAAGAATTGGGAAAGATAGACGACAAACGATGAAGGGACTGGTTGCAAATTGGAAAATTCAAAAGGACTCTTGGATTATTTGCAGACTCTTAGCCAAAGACGGAGAGCCTCCGGTCTCAAAACCATACTTAGCCTTTCGGATAATCGAATTTGACCATCTGAATGAATTCAAAAATTACTTCAAGTAATTCGCTGAACTCCTCCCATTTTACTGCTGCATATTTATTCATCGGAAAAGTATAATTTTGTTTCATCAACTACGAGGAAAATTTCGGTAAATGTTACCCTGAAATCTTAAAAATGCACCTCTCTCTATACTTCAAATTAAATTTGAATTACTATTTCGCTTTTTAAAGTACATAGCATTCTGTATCTTTTGTTTGCATTCTTGAATCATGATTAATTTTGATTACTTATTTCATTTTCCTAACTGTTTTTATTTATTTGTGAGAAAATTTGCTTAGGATGTGAATTAGAATATAAGGATTTTCAGCTTTTTTCTTCAAGAAAACCACTGCTCACTCATAGGTGAATTAACAATAGGAGAATTATTAATTTAAATGTGCAAAAAATTTCCATGACAGAAAAGTTCTAAAAGGCTAATAACGCATTAATGGCATCACATTTAAATTCAAACAATGCCAAGTGGACTGTCTCTATTTTGTTTGTAATTCATTACGTTTTTCAAAGGATGCATTTCTTAATATTTATCTGATTCCACATTTGCAATGAAATACATTTAAGAAATAAAATAATGGAGTTAGGAAAGGAAGCAACAATTGTTTAATATGTGCCAACTATTATATTCGTATTGGATCACAGCTACGATTGAAGCTTATCAAATTGTTTTTAGTGTTCATAAAATCTTAAAGATACAGTGAATTCTTCTATTGTTTAAGCAAGTAAGTTGTTGTAACACAACTTTACTCATTGTATCTTTTTAATAATTCCTAAAATTTATCGAAAGTCTAAGTTCAACACTTTACAAATTAACTTTGCATCAGCTACAATTAATGTAGTAAATATTTTCTCTAAAAAGTACAAATCCATATCGGTTTCTATTCTCGACCGCGTCCAAGAATGAATGATTTATTAATGTAAAAAATTATTGCATATTTGCATAAGTAAGTTCTGTAAATAAACTCTAAAAAAGTTTAATCTATAGAATATTGTTAAATCAGTAGGAAAATGTAAAATTGAAATTAATTGCAAATCTGTCCATAGTTTTCTGCCTGTTTGTTTGCACCTATACTTGCATCCCTTCTTTATTTTTAACCATATCTTTGTGATACTTTCGTATTCTATAAGTTTATCATGAAAACAAATATACTGTGCACTCATACTTCACGATATTGATTTTTCCTCTAAGTTACATCAAAGGATATAATTATATACTAAACAAGAAAAAAAAAAACTTATATTATAAACTTTAAACTTTGATTAATTCTTCAATTTGTTTTTTGCATATTTTATTACAGTACAATTTCTGTAAGCAAGGATGTAAATAATTAAAACACTACATTTAAATAACGTATCTAAAAATATACATATTTATGCTCGTAAACAATTTATTCATCTTTATCGCTTCATTCATAAGCAACAATGGAAATAAAATTTTGAAAAAAGTCAGAATGCGATACACACCCGCATGCAATAACTTTCTTTTATTTCAGCAATTTAATATGTGCGGCAATTAGACCTAACATGGCAATCGACATGTACGAAGTTTGGCATAAAACACCTCATCGCCAGAAAAAAAAAATGGCGCCAATCTAGGCGTATACCGTATCAGCTCCAAAACGAAATATATTTAATACCATTGCAATTCTCGATTTCTATGGATTCAGAAGCAAATGAAATTGACTCCTTTTCGAATCTCATCAAAACTTAATTCTACTAGAAATATCCTTCGCCCTTCCATTAACTGATATTTGATACGCTCGTCAAAGAGTTCATCATCAAATGAGTCAATTACACCCCAAAAGACTAAATCACTGTGACGCCCGTATAAGCTTCGACACTGCTCCCTGTGACGGGTGACAAGTTTCCTATAGCTAATATAATCCAAATGCAATTATCCGGTAAACGATCGTTCTGGAGTCATACAGCCGTTCCCGATGGAGCTTAGGTATCGTTCGAATTCGTCTTGGACCACCCCCATGCTCTGCTGACCTGTCACCTCTCCGCTGTAGCGTGAAACGATTCCTGTTCCTCCGTGATCCTTTGCTCTTGAGCCTCCCCCATTGTTATTCGAGTGTGAAGACAAGGAGCAGGGAGGTTTGAAATTCGTGTGGGAGGGGAGTTAATAAGCTTTCGGTGACGCTCGGAGTAGGTCTTTGCTCTTGGCTGCAATGGAAAATGCATGTTTCTAAATTTAGAAATATGTTCCTTTTTGTTTTTCCTTGTTCCAGCATTTAAATAACTGTAGATCATTCACAGGTGCACTTTAAAAGGAGAAAAACCGAATTATCTGTTTTCTCTTATTTTTTCCAAGAGAAATTCTTGATTCGTGCTCTCCTGTATTCATTCTTTTCAGAAAAATGTAGCGCTATAATGCTTTGTAAAGACTCAAATATAACTCAACGAACAGTTTCTTACATGAATGTAGTCTTTTCGCTTTCAAAGGTTCGTCTAAGAATAAAGGCCATATATAACGTAGCGGGAAGGCTGACGGGTCATAATTTGAGCGTTAATCCCACCAGTAATTCGGAATGATGGAAGGTATACATTAATCAAACATGATACGCCGATGCGCTACTGTTATACGTTAAATCGAACTAGACCGTGACGTATTCACGTGGCATGGAAGTTTGCGTCTGAAGTCCTAGTTTAGTGTCTATCGCAACTCAGTATCGTGACTAGATATTAAAAAGTTTGCCACCAAATACGATAGTTATTAATTAATACAACATTATTTAAAAACATAATGAAACAAAAATATTCAACGAGAAATGTTTTTGTTCCGTTCTCGAAAATAATTGTATTTACCAGACTTAAAAATTTATTTCATATGGTTCGTAATCCGGAGCACATAAAATTAAATTGTAACTTCTCTGTGTGTATGCATATATATATGTGTGTGTGTATGTATGTATTATTTCAATACTATACTTCTCCATTTTTACCTTAATTTGAAGCCTTTCAGATAAACTTTATGAACAAAAATAGTATAAGCTACAGTATCATGAAATTCATTTTGAAAGAAAAAAAAATTATGAAAAATCAGAAGAAATTCATATGATTTAGAATCAGACAAATTAAATGTATTGATTTAATATTATTTTAAGATTGTACAAAATTAATAAATGTGGAGTATTATAATGGTAATTAACTGAAGATTCTCAGAGATGGTAACTTTCCCATTGTGTTATTGAATAAAAACTAAATTTAATAGACAGAAAATTCTTAATTAACACATCGTATATGAACTTCAACTTCATATAGAAAGCGATACATTCCATTTCATTATATACAACCTATTTGATTAAATTTTTCCTTTGCGTGTGCGTACAGAAATACGCTCTATATATATCTCTCATAACTTATATACTATAATCCAAATAAAATTTTAACTTTTTTAAGCGAAAAAACAGATCTTTTTACAGATTATCAGACAAAAATAGATGATCGATTGTTTCTATATTTTTAGTATACAGAGTAAATAAACAGATGTATGTGTTCCAGATTAACAAAATATTAACAATGAGTATTTTTCTGCTTTAAAAAAGAATACTTAATTTTTGAATCGCTGTTTGAAATTAAGTGAAAGTAATTATAAATTCGAGTGGTATATTTTACGATGTAACCCTTTTATAGTGCGTTAACTATTAAATATTGAAAGTAAGAAATATATTTCAAATGATTTGCATGTAATTAAAACATGTTGCGGTATTCAAATCAAGATTATTAAGCAAAAACGGCTTCATAATAGGTGAACAAGACAATTATCTTTATTCGTAGAATCAATCGTCTGACTTTTCAGTTATTTCTGACTTAGCAAAATATTACAGAAAATACAGCTACTGTATATATTCTTAAAAATAATTATATTTTTGTACAATTTATACCATAATATTTTAAGAACTTTAAATTACATACCTCCTTGAAAAGTATTTTTGAGTTAAAAAAGCAATTAATTAGGTATTTACGGAACAATATTATGTTCAAACGAAGTAGAGGGTGCACATCAAAATTGATAATTTTTGGTTCAATAAATATTTTATTCGAGCAAACTTCTTTTTAACCTTATAGTGAGACAACCTATTTTAAAAATCGTCAAAAAAAAAAAAAAAAGGCCAAAATTACTAACCTGCATCCAATACATCAATTTAACCCTATATTTTTTATTATGATTAAGAAACTATTTTTTAAATAAACGAAAAAGAAGAGGAAATTGAATAGAACTTAGTCCAGCAAAATGTTAAGAATTGTATTTCACATTTATATAAATAGGGGTTCCTTTTGATAAAAATCACATGATTTAATAACAAATATTACGAAATTCCACTTGTATTGACATTGTTATGCGATTCAATATAAAGAGTAATAAATTTTTAAAAAACTATTGTGAGTCAAAAGTAAATTTTAGAGATTTTTTCGTGTAAAAAAGTAATAAAACTAATACGGTAATTGTTACTTGATGTCGTAACCTTTTATTACCAAAATTCATTTATTGATTCTAAAACAATTTATAAGCAAATTTTAAAACAGTGTATAACCTCAAAGCATAAATCAATTGATAACTTATTAATTCAGTTTTTGAAAAGGACTTTAATTTTTTGTCACAGACAAATAAATATTTAACTGTGTGGAGTGATTTAATTAAGATTTATTAAATAGAGGTAACATGTAGCATTAATGAGTTTATATGTCAAAAGCTTATGATGCATAATTACAAAGTTTATATAATTGAAGTTTATTATGCAGCATTATAAAGTTTACAAGGTCATGTGTAAGAGCCAATTGACTTAATTTTAAGTTAATTTAACAAATTTTTTTTATAAGAATAGAAACCGGCTATTATTTATTTTAATGTAATTAATTGTTCTACAAAATGGACAGTGATTAAAATGAACATTATTTGATTATTTTTAATTATTGTACAGTATAAAAATATTTCAGAGCACTTAAAATATTCATTACATTTCCTAATGAATTAATTAGGAAAGCTACTTCTAATGCTTAGATGTTTTTCTTTTCTTTTCTCCCCGCTCTATAATAAAGAAATAATGGAATTCGAATACATTATTCATTATGTTGGTTGTATTATGATTTTGATTGCAATGCTTTCCAAAATCCGAATGGTAAACTACGTTTAGACAAATTACTAAGAATAAAGGGAAGGGAATCCAAAATAAAATTTTGCAATAATATTATTAATTTATTAATATTAATGTATGTTTACTATTTCTCAATCTGTAATTGGCAATATAGAATATAAAGAGAAAATTTTCAAATAACGGAAATGCCTTTGGAAATGGTTTTTTTTTAGTTGAAATCGAGTAATTTGATCTTTTTTTTTTTCAGTTTCATAAAAAATAATCAATATTTCTGAAACAAAATAATACAAAACAAAATTCAAATAAGCTTCAAATATTTTCATGCAATAAACGTTTTTAAAGCAAAGCTGTTATGTAGATAGGCTGAAAAAGGCTAAGCGAATTTCTTATATGTTAAGCCTTATTTACTTGTGTTACCTCCCAACTTTCTTTAAATTACTATTTTCGATTCATATTAAGTAGGTATAGGGTGGAATAAACTAACATTATGCATTAGATAAAAACTGCAACAGAGCAAAGATTTGCCAACAAACTTATTTGCATAATTACGTTAGAAGTGACCGTTCCGTTACAATCCTTTGAAAACTATGGACGTGAACAATATTCTGAAAAGATTTCTTTGTAACAAAACTTTATTACTTTACACTTCCATTCTTACTTATCTGATAAATAGTGCTATTTCATTAGACAAATTCAACTTTGCATACAAACGAAAGGATGGGTTGTAATTGGGTACTTAGGCATTAAATAAGGATTAAGAATAAGGATCAAGTCATTCTTTATCCCCAAAAGTATAACTTTTCTACGTGCCGCATGTACCAGTAGGTTTACAACACTACGTTTCCACGGAAATAATCAACCGGATGATTGGATACAGATGATCTAATCTTTACACTGATACAACGCGTCACTTGTTTACTGAATATCAAAATTCCGCAGGAAATCATTAATAACTTCTTCTTTGGGTCGTTACTGAATCACTGACAAGATCTCGGAACATGGCTCGAGATCTTATTTCCTGTTCTTTTCATCGGCGCTACAATGCAGGGTGAGCCAAAAAAGCATTTTTTATTGTGACACTTCCAAGTTGAGATTCTCGATCAGTCCATCTGATAACCCAAGGGGGAAGATGAGGGAATTAATGACACGTTTCACTAAGTTCTATTCTTAGGAATCGTGGAAAAAAAACCGTCTTCAGTAGTTAACTTAAGGACCCTCGATTCTTTTTTTCTCCCCCGTTCTATGTGTTTATTGAATTTTCTACGTTGCAAATTGAAACGAGTAGGATATGGTTACCTAAAACTACGTCGTAAAATATATCATTATTAAAAGAATTCCAAATTTTATTGATGTTCGCAATGCTGTAGGAAATCTGTAGCAATTTTTAACACGTATTTGATTAGCATATTGTGCAGTTTATAAAGGTATTTGTTAACTAAGATCTATAGATATGTTCAGATTGTAAGTGATTTGATGGTAGTTTTGATGTATACATTCATGAGCCAACAATCTTGCGTTGTAATTTTTTTTTTATCTTAAATAAACAAAAATAAAATCACATTACTTTTTTTCCATTCTTATCGGGTTATCCTATGTTCTTTTATAGAAAACTGATACCAAATAAAAACTTATTTATGAGTTGAGTTGCATGATTACAATCTTCCACAAGACAGTCATTCAGACTTATAACACAGTATCATAAAATCATGCTAAGGTGGATTTTGTGCTTTATTTATGCCGCTGTTACTTAAGATTATATTTCAATATTTTGTTTGTGTGTATACTCTCTCTATATTTTAAATGCAAGAAAATTTTGCTACGTGTCCTTAAAAACTATTTTTTGTGATGTTTATTGCATTAAAATAAATCTATACCTGAAAGTAATACAAAATTACTCAATATTAATATTATTTTCAAAAAAAAAATCCACAGTGGAGGTATGAAAATATATTAATAGGATAATAATTAATAATTTAATAGCTTTCTTTAATCTATAATTGATGAATAGGAAAGTGTCCTGTTACTTAGAATTATAACAATGAAATGAATGGATCATTATATCTTTAGTACTTTTAATAGTAATTTTAAATTAATTATCACAATTTTATACCCGAGTACAAAGGCAATAAAAATAAAATTACTTGAAAATCAAAAATTAGGTTTTTTTTTTATATATATAATTCAAGAACAAATGCAATCGTTTCTTATTTATTGCTTAGTTTCGCCATTTTCAAAAGATGATAAGTAATATTAATGATAGAATTCGGGAGATGCTAGCTAAATACAAAATTTAATTAAAACAATTAGGAATGTGTTACAAAAGGGAGTAATTTAAAGCATTCTAAATTTTTAATGCCAATCTCTTTTCTAAAGATTTAAGAATAATGTCTCAGGCAGATATTCATTACAAATTTAAAGCAATTATCGCAAAAATTTGACATTTGATAATCAGATGCAAAATGATCAATTATCAAAAAATTGATCATTCGATAATTGGCTCTCGATTATAAAAATTTGACATGAATAAATCAGCTGATTCATTTTTCTTTATAATTTTGAATTTTAAAGTTAGTTGATTAAAAAACTTTTAATTGACTAACAGTTTTGTTAAAAAACTACTAATTCTTTGAATATATCTCAGAACGAAAAATCGGATATTTTCGTTAACTGCATTCATGACTGTATTTTATCAATCGATATAAGTATCTACGTACGTGAGAAAAACTATTCAATGAAATTTTTTTTACCAAGTATATCCCAAATTGCAGAAGCTAGAAGTCAATAAGATAAACAGCATTAATCCATCAAAGATCTCGATCAATCTCTCTAATACAATGGTAAGCGATTAAAAAATTTAATCTTTCTAATGGTATTATTACCAGCCTATCGTTTTCTGGTAAATCATTACCACAAAAATAAGCTTTTTATAATCATCATTTTCCTCGGCGAAAAAAAGATATAGGAGCGCGGAACGAGTAAAGTGGAAAAAATAATAATAATAAAAATAAAACGGACCACCATGGAAGAGATTCCCTCATTTCAAAAAATCGTGCTGAGACACACTGTCCGAATGCTTTTATCATATTTTTTAATTATTTAGCGCTATAAATTACTGCTGCTACAAAGCCGTGGACATAGGTTTACTGAGCTCCCGAATTCAACCGTGATTCGTTCCGAACATTCTGAAAAGAACCAACTCGGTTCTGGTCTAATACGGCCAACAAAAAACTGCCATAATATTTTTTTTTTAAAAAAATATTTTTTTAAAAAAACTTAATGACATTTACCTTTTCCAAAACAAAATAAATCTCATTTGAAATAATTATTTTTTTAAAAAAAATCTCAAACATGAAAAAGCAAATATGCGTATATTTCTTTAAAATAAAACGAGGTACTCGTTTCCTACGCCACCACGTGATCCCTTTATGAATAACGTACAAGAACGGCTATTCAAAGCTATTACCTGAATCACAAAGGTGCCGCATTCACTTTAGGGCTAATTACTGTCAAGAGGATTAAATCACATTTTGCCGCTGAGTTCAAGACTTCGTGGCGGCCTTTTCCCCCCCTTCCATCCGCAGCTATTTGCATGCATATGTGCCTAATATTATGACCCCAGGCGCCACGGATTTAACTCATCAAGTAGTGACAAGCCAATTACAAGTCTGTTGCTGTTGTCTGAACGGTACCCGGCCGATCACTCAATGAAATCGGATGAGAATACAAGATACCTGAGGTATCGGTCATGGATGACACAATAGTTTTGAGAATCAATAGCGGATGTACTCAATAACCCGAACGAGAAACGCTTTAAGCCAAGTTATGATGGTATTTAAAATGGAAATTCCCTGCAGTTGTAGATGAAACGTACAAAAGATCCGAAAATTGTTAAATAAAATAAGCAAAATTTAAATAGAATTTGATTATTCATACGAATAATAAATAAATAAATACAAAAAAATTAATTAGCTTTTATAATTTCATTTTAGCATGTGTTAACGCTATTTCTTAAAAAAGATTTATTTGGGTTATAAAAAGGCGTCATCTTTGGTAACGAGCTCATTCAACGCTGAAAGTTTCGAATCTTTATATTGTCTATATTGGGTAGACATCCTCTTCCAAATTCTGTATCACCGATTCACCCAAATTAATGTTAAATAGCGTAAAGTAAGAGTACTTTTGAGCCCCAGTCTGTACAGAAACAATTACTCTATCAAAAAAAACAAAAAATATTCGAATTCCTAATGCATTTTTATTTTCACTTGCAAAATGCGCCAAAGTACAAAAACGTTGCCAATGTAAAAAGTAAAAAGAATAAACACAGACGATTCTGCCATAAAAATCGATTATTAAAATAAATAATAAAATTAGAGCAAACGATAAGTTATTTAAAATAGACAAACATGCCCCGTTTGGTTATTAAAATGAATGCAGACGATAAAATATTAAATTAAATATATCTTAGTAATGTACTCGTAAATATACCTTAAATAAATGAAACTCAATTATTATAGTCATAATGTATTTTAATGTCAATCTTATGTGCGTAACGCCTTTGTATCCTTTATTTTATGCCAACGTGTTTTTGTTGACGCCATTTCTCAAAACAACATGTTAGCACTTATTAAAAAGTAAATATAAATAAGAACGCGTATAAAGTTTGAGAAACTATACCCAATGATTGTCAAAACTCTGTTTTTCGAATATTATTTATAAAAATTGTGGCTTCAAAGAAAGTTGGCATATCAAAGATAATCTAAAACTCAATATTATCTGAAAACTTATGAGTTTATCAGAATTAAATTTGAAAGAAGTATTATATATTGAAAAACTGGAATTATTTGTTTGTCATGGTCTCTTCATTTAATTATAATAATGCATTAATTCAGAACATTTCCTCATGCAGCAAAAAAGAATCAGTATCTCAGGTCGTCATTTCACTAGGTTCGTGTGGTTATGAAACACATATTCGTGCATCAACTGATGCACTTTAAAACTGACTTGGCTCGAAAATTTCCCGATGGCGTGATGTGAAAGTTTGGAGTGGATGGTGCGATCTCAGGTGGCGTCCTTGTCACTTGATCGAGACTCAAAAGTACGAGGTTCGTCCCCAATAGCCCTAGTGTTGTTTCTAATTTCTGTGTTAGTAAATAAAAGTAACATGCTTCTAATTTCATCCATACAAATTAGAAAAATTCAGTTTAAACATAGTTTTTTACATAAATGAATAACAATTTTCAATTAGATAGATTAAAGTGGGGGAGTGCTAATGTGTTGTATATGCTAAAGGAATGTAAAATACAGAATGAATTGATTCAAATGGAAAAGAATAGTACGTAAGAGTATGCAACTAACTATACAATAGGTGATTCATGACATAATTTAAATTATGAATCGTTTATTTATCTTAAAAAAAGTTTTTTTTTTTAATTTAGATCCTTCTCTTAACTTTAGATTAAAGAAGACTTAAATAGAAATATTTAATAAAATACTTTTTTAGTTAAATAGCTTCTGCTTTTTATTAGTTTATTTTAAACCGTAACCCAAATCATATTTGGCCCTAAATAAAAGAAGAAAAAAAAAAAAGATTATACAATATTGGACATTTCTAAAATAGAAACTTCTACTTTATTTGGATAAAATGTGTTTTTCGAAAGACTTTTTGCCCCTTTTTTTGACCAGAAAAAAAAAAATCCGGAAACATATAGGAAGAAAAACTACTTTTAAAAAAGAATCTAATAACAGGATGTAAAATCGAATTTGTCAATAAATCTAACCATTTTCTGATGACTGATTTCATCAGGTTTTATTAAATTAAATTCTTTAAATCAACAAACACTTTTTATATTGCAAAATCAGTTACGTTTTTCATATATCCCCAAAGAAACAGTCGTTAAATCATCACTGGCACTCATTTATTCTCATTATTTTTAACACTAAGTGTGTGTATAATACATATATCCGAGCAATAGATATTCTGCTCACAAACACCATATCTTAATACCATAATATATATCATCATTCAATTGCAGAGAAAATTACAGTTTCTCCGTTTCTACGACAACCAATCAAACGGAGAGATTCAATTCTCATCCTTGTATCTCTGTTTGATTAATGTCCCCCCAATTGAAAAGGACAATTTGAGCACAACAGCAAACCGCATAATGATATTAATAATATCCTGATTTGATCGGAAGCCCATCCCGCCTTATTACCGTCACGATTGTTTGAAAAAGCGAAGCCTGTCTCTGCCTTCTGGAGTATATAATGCTCCTCTGCCAGAAACTTAACAACTCAATACTCGAAACGGCTGTAAAATGGCTGATTATTTATGTCTTCTGGCGGGCAGTTAGTTCCGCGACGAGTACTGCTGTTTTAATTTATTGGTTTATTATACGTCATCTTCTTTGGTGGATACCCTGAAGGATTTGCTGAGGCACCTACTGGAGAGGTACGGGGTGGGGTGCACCGTTAGTGTGTGCTCTGTAATGACTCCTGGCCATGATTACGTGCTTCTCCAGCCAATGAGTTGCTTGCCATGACAGTCACGTGTGGACCCAACGTTGCGTGTGACGTCAGTGGAGTTTGACAAAGAAATAGCGCGTATGCGCAGATGCTTGCTGGGAATACGCTATAGATTGAAGAAAGGTAAAAGTGTATTCACGGAACGCCACTGGGGTGATTATTCGCCTACTTGGCTTTGTATAGAAATTTGGATGCCAAAGATAAATAAATATATAATGAATGGACACGACTAAATGGTATTTATAAGCCATTATAGGTTCAATTCTGCTTCTAATATAAACGCAAATATTTTTTATTATTCCCGTTGAGGAGGAATCGAAGCATTTTAATTAATCAATTTCAAAAGCTTAGGAACATTTTCAGGCAATTTTACAACTCCTAAGGGAATATTTCTATATCTGTAGCTTGTATGGTATTTGAAATAGGCATTTATGAATGAGAATATAAATTCCTTCAAACCCATTGAATCAGCTATTTCAAGGTACATTTAGTATATTTCTCGATTCCAAGATTTGCGTCAATATCTATTTCTTTTCCCCTTTCCCTGTTCATCAAAATCCTTATTTCAATGGATAAATAAACGAAAATAATGATGATGGATAATTTATTAAAATTTGTAAACCTGTTGTGGCTATTAGATTTATTTTATTTAATTCTGAATTTTAGGGGCTAGAAAAAAATTTTGAAAGTCTTCACTACTGTTTAGAATGTAAGATTTTAACAAGAAACTCACTTGTTCAGTAAATCAAAAGGAAAGTCTTAGTACTTGATTTGTGGAAAGAAAACCCTAGGTTTTCTCTTGAACCATTTTATTCTATTTATTTATCAAAAAACAAGTTCTTTACTATTATTTATCCTTTATAAACGTATCTGGCATGACTAATGGTATTATATTCTTCAAAATCTGTGTTAGAAAGTGT
Source organism: Nephila pilipes (assembly GCA_019974015.1). Taxonomy (NCBI): domain Eukaryota; kingdom Metazoa; phylum Arthropoda; class Arachnida; order Araneae; family Nephilidae; genus Nephila; species Nephila pilipes. The sequence continues at coordinate 200,215 of BMAW01064348.1, read as the reverse complement.
ACCAACCTTAGCAACAGGTGTACATTAGTACGAAAAGTCGATCAATCGGGCCTCTTTATCTTTAACACTCCAAGTAAGATACACTGAACTCTTACACTAACAAAATATTTCATCCCATAATTGAAATATAAAAAAAGAAGAACCGACCTAGTTGGGATCAAAGGATTTAAAAAACGTAATGCATCTTTGAAAGTTCTTAACAAGCATAATTAGTAACAACTCCACCTCAGCTATTAATAGGCATATTCTTTATCCCACCTTAAAAAACTGTAAAACATAGCTAAAAAACAAGATGTAAACAATCCCATAAAAAAAACAGTTACAACAAATAGATAAAAATAATACACCTATCTATTTCATCAATAGATAGAGGAAACAGTCCAACATTTAAAATGCAAACCAGTAAAACACTTGATCTAAACATTTTAGCTGTATAAGACCCACACCAAAAAATCAACCCTTAAAAAATATGAAACAAAAAAAAAAAAAATAAGATACATACCACCTCAGAATTTTAACACCCAGGTATGCATGTAAAAGTGTCAAAGCTCATCTTGGAAAAGAAAACCTATCCAATCATGACCGTCCACCATCTAGTGCAGAGCCGTAATCCATCAAAAAATAGCAAGATTAGAACGAATCAATCCTCAAGCAATAAAAATTTTTGACTGAGCAATTTAATGATAAGGATAACAATATCCATTCTGTTTTTAATAACCAAATATTTATATTTGATCATTTGTCAGTAATTGACTTCCATCAGAGAGGTTTATGATGTTTAATTGCAGCCAGTGGAGATTTCCTCTAAAAATTTAATTGAAAACAGTATCAACATCATCTAAATAATTAGTTAGAAATTCCTATTCACTTAAAGATAACAGTAAAAAAGTATGATGTTGGCTTTAATTCACATTATCCACACAGATATTACTTGAAACAGTCTATCGAGAAATTTGTAAAGCATCTCAACTTCCGAAATTAGTGATTTTGCCCATTTTTTATAGAAGTTGGTAAACTGATTAATGACAAAGTGACAACAAGAAACATCGATTGATATATTATTGAAAGTGAGCAGCAAACACGCATAATGCAAAACAGATCACAACAAACGAATAGGTCTAGAGAAAGTATTCTTTCAACATTTTGGAATGTATATTACAGAAAAATCAAATTTGAAACCCTAGAATTTAATCTTAACTTTTGTTTTGTTAAAAATAAAGGTTGCATAAATTTAATAATTATATATCATAATGAAAACTCAAACTGCATTTGTTTAAAATATTTTTCGAAGTCGCAGTGCAATGAAATCAAAATCAAGCCTGAAGTCGCTTTAATTTCAATATCAGACCTCAATATAAACTGGATCTGATAAAGTTTTGTTATATGTAGTGTTATATATATATTGGGATTTTAATAATATTTTTGATCTTATTAGTTACAATAGACCTTTGAAATTTTGATTCTGTTTTTATCTTTCTTTGAATTCTTTGTAATAATCTTGTTTCTCTCAAATTTGATCTTTGTTTATAACATATTTACTGCATATATATATATATATATATACAAACAGCAATCTTTTTATAGTGTATTACACGATTATAAAACAACACTTCACATAATATTTTACATGAATTTTTGTTCTATCAGAATCCCATTCCTGTGGTATGTGGTGTGGATGTTAGGAGAGGTGTGCTCAGTGTGTCGTCCCCGTCACTGACCGTGGTTCCACCATGAGGTCCGTCGCCAATAGCCTCGTGTTGTTAGTGCGACGTTAATAAAACTAAACTAAATACCCAACTCCCATTTTCCCCTGGTAAAATGCTGTTTTACCACCTACTTGATCTCAGACAACCTGATCAGGTGTATATAGCAGCATTTCAAAATGCTATACCATACAAAAGCAAACTCAACGATATCTTTAGGATCACTGTGCGAGAAGAAAGAAATCTGACCGTTGAAGATCATGAAAATACGCCTTTAGGCCATTTGTGACCGCGTAGTACTTTATCAAACAGTTGCTTCAATCGTGATCCGAACGCTTGTTGGAAGAAAAAAAATCTCGTGTCAAAAGGAAGTTCTCGTAGTACTGCAACCAAAGGCCATGTGGTTCCGAAATCATAAGTAACCAACAACGCACCAGGCGAACGTTTGTAATCACCGATGCAAACGCGACGTCTCGCTGGATTGAGGACGATCTGATCGAATCGCGACAGTTTATCACAGTAAAGAAGTCCGGTAAATGACGAAGCCTGAAGATTTGAAGTTCTCAGTGCCATTAACTACTGATCCAATCAGAGGGTCTGAACCTGATCACCATCCAATGAGCTCTTTGTATAGTAGGATTAACAAGAATTATCTCAAGCAAACTGAATCACAAAAGCGAAAAAGGGGAAAAACTGGCCGTTAATAACAGACTTTGTAACAACAACAACAAAAAACCAGATAGATTAAAAAAAACGAAATTCCTTCATCGAATCGAAACCTAATTACCTGTTGCGTACATCCGTCACTCTACCGACGAGAGCATTTGATTCAGCCCGTAATAAACCTTGGGCGCTTGTTAATGGGGCAGCGATGATTAGCTGTTAGTCTAGAAGTTTTATTTATAACCAAACTGAATTTATTTGCTGAATGCACTATAGATAAGAAATTTCAATCGTACACCACCTTTTAACCAAATGAACTGTTTTGTTTTATAACATGTATCATGGATTACTTATTACTGTTTTCGTACGTTTTCAGGAACGCATCCAATGTGAAAAAAAAAGTTGGGTATGTGTGTAAACAGCGGAACCTCGCTTAACGCGAGGATGTATGGAGGGAAGTCCGGATAACGTACCAGCCATCAATCGATGCATTGAACCTCGTTCCCTCAGCACTTAGTGTCGTTAATGATCACACGTTTCTTCCAAGTTTGTGCTCCATTCCTTTACAGCCTTGTACCAATGACTTGTGTGCTCTGACCAAGAATATGGAGCTGCAGCTGATGTAAATGGTAGTCGATGAACTCAGGGAAAACAGGACAGCCAACATGTCCAATCGAAGATCCTCACAAATTTGTTCCGTTGCCACAGTGGCTTCGACGCCCACCAAAATGATGGAGATCTAACAGGTGTAGCTGTTCCTCCTGAAATGAGAGATAAAACGCAGCCAACGGTGCCGCACCACATACATCCCAAAAGAAAAAGTGGCTCATACAATTTAAACACCTAATGAAATCAGTGCCGCGACGCGGTACTCGGCATATTTTACAAGCACTGATAAAAACAAATGTTTTGATTAGCTTCTTAGTAAGAAAAAAAAATATTTGTCAGTATGAATCGTGAACAATAAACTAATTATACTGCAGATGATCTCTGTAATCACGTTCAGAATCTAGCGTTGATCGTTCTGCCATGAAAAAAGAGCTGAAATATTCACCTCCAACACTCATAAACACCTTTTGCATAAACTCCATCAAAATCTGGGAGAATATTCTTTTGGTGCAACACAAATATTTGTGTATCTATTATCATCCTTAGCTGGAAAACTGTTCTCGCCTCAAAATGATCAAACATTAACGTCACACCTAAAAGTAATAGATTTAGCCTTTGGGACGTTCTTACACTCTTGAACTGGCCAAGGATCACGCCCGAGCTGGCGCACCTCTCCCAGCTCCACACCAATGCCAATGGGAGACTTTGAGCCCTGGACAGATTAACTGTATCAACCCCCAGCCACATCACACCGAAACCAGACACTGTGGAAGCAACTGCGATAGCGAGTCTCTGAAAGTGCTAGATCACTAACTCCAATGTTACAATGCTTCAAGTGAATCGTACCAAGTATCACGAGCATAATAGCTCAGAAGCTGAAAACATATAATAAGCCAAGAGCAACTCCATGGTAAAGAGTGAGAGCCACAGTCCGTAGAACGTCATACATATTTTAACTGTTATTTCCAAACTGGAAACAAGCACTGGATAAAATAATCATGAGCAACCCATCTTTATGGAAAGCACTGAAACCAAACTGGACTTGGATCCTGATCATGAATAAAATACCACGTCAACAACGCCAATAACGAACACACATGTCGATGCGGTAGCCCTGTGTCTCATGAACCCGGGACGCAGTCATCGATCTTTGTTTCTCATTAAGCCGTGGGGTTGGGTTCGACTTCGAAACGTGTCAGCAGTATCGAAGTGGTCATGGTCAGATCTGGTTTCGCTGAGCTGTGTCTCCAATTAAAACCCGCCGTGTGGGGTTGATGCACACAACCATGCCCAAAGTCCTCCCTTGGCGTGGTGTGTGGAAGAGAGGGGCACGCCCAGCTCAGGTGTGCCCTCGTCACTTGATCAAGGTTCCCAAACATTGAGGTCCCATTCTCTTGGTACAATGTTACTAAACTAAACTAAGAAACTGAGCTCTAAAAAAAACCAGCCGTAGCGAGACTGATGTACGTTGAACTCAGATCCTCAACTCCAACCTCACTTATGTATTGTGGAAATTTGAAGAGTGTGGAGGTACCACTATGTGATGTCCCTGTCCCTGACTGAGGTTTATTTTAGCTGTCCATCAAATCAGCAGTCCTCTGTTGCTCTAAGAGATACAACGCAAACCACATCAAACTCACTCATGGTAGTCTATAAGCTGCAAGATAATCACATGATTTACATTAAAAGGTAGAGTAGTAGACATGGTTTTTCAAAAAAAAATTCCACTTTGTATGTATTAAAAACATCAATATCAGCCAGTAATACGTAACCGAACGAAGTACAACAG
>BMAW01064348.1:183982-195426 GCA_019974015.1 Nephila pilipes | reverse complement strand
CCAGTTATTACGTATTGATTGGTGGAGCATTTCCTCTAAAAATTTAATTGAAAACAGTATCAACATCATCTAAATAATTGTATAGAAAATTTTCACTTAAAGATAACAGACAAAAAAGTATGATTGGCTCTTTAATTCACATTATTCACACAGATATTACTTGAAACAGTCTCATCGAGAAATTTGTAAATCATCTCTAACTTCGAAAATTAGGGATTTTAAGCTATTTTATGAAGTTGATAAACGATTACTATGACAAACTGTGACAACAACGAAACATGATTTGATACTCATTGTTGGAAGTGGATAGCAAAACACGCATTAAGAAAACAGATCACAACAAACGAATCAGAGTGCTTAGGAAAATTTCTTCAACCAATTCTTGGAAAGTAATTACAAAAAATCATTGTAGAACAAATTTAAATACCTTAACTTTGTTTTAGTTAAAAATAAAGGTTGCATAAATTTAATAATTATATATTTGCATTATGAAAACCTCAAACTGCATTTTGTTTAAAATTTTTTCCGAAGTCGCAGTAGATGAAATCAAATCAAGCTCTGAAGTCGCATTTCTAATATATCCAGACCTTCAGATATAACTGGATCTGATAAAGTTTTGTTATATGTATTGTTATATATATATTGGGATTTAATAATATTTTTGATCTTATTAGTTACAATAGACTTTGAAATTTTGATTCTGTTTTATCTTTCTTTGAATTCTTTGATAAAATTTGTTCTCTCAAATTGTATCTTTGTTTATAACTAGTATTACTGCATTATATATATATATATATATATACAAACAAGCATTTTTTATAAGTGTATTTTAACGATTATAAAACAACACTTCACAAATATTTTAACGAATTTTGTTCTATCAGGCAACTCCATTCTCCTCTGGCGTGGTGTGGATGTTAGGAGAGGGGGTGCTCAGGTGTGTCGTCCCCCACTGACCGTGGTTCACCATTGAGGTCCGTCGCCAATAGCCTCGTGTGTTGCTCAGTGCGACGTTAATAAAAACTAAACTAAAACTAACCCCCTCCCCCCCCATTTTCCCCCCAAGTATTCAAATGCTGTTTTTACCGCCACCTCTTTGATTCAGACCCTCGATCAGGGTATTATAGCAGCATTTAAAATATACTACATAAAGCAAACGTTTAAATATATTTTAGACACAGTGAGAAAGAAAGAAATTTGACTGTTGTGGAAGATTGGTGAAAGCTTATATTTTGTATTGTTTTGCACGTGCTTTTTTTTGTCATCAAACAGTTGCGCCAATCGACCTTAAATGCTTGTTGGAAGAAAAAAAATTGTGTCAAAAGTGAAAGTTTCGTAGTACAAAAATCAGCTATGTGTTCTGAAATTATAACTATCAAATGCAATTGGTGGCGAATGCTTTAACAACATGCAAACGGCTGCCCTTTGGATGAGGACGATTTGATCGAATTTATGACAGTTTATCACAGTAAAGAAGTCGGTAATGACGAAGTCGAAGATGAAGTTCAGCTATTAACGGCTGATTCAATTCGCGAGGGCTTGAAATTTGATTCAGCCGAGTTTTGTATAGTAGGATATCAAGAATTATTCAAGCAACTGAATCACAAAAGAAAAGGGGGAAAAAAACTGCCGTTAATAACAGACTTTGTAACAACAACAACAAAACCAGAGGACGTTAAAAACGAAATTCTTCATTTGAATCGAAACCGACATTTGTGCCAGGCATATCTGTCACTTCTACTGATGAGAGCATTTCTGATTCAGTTCGTAATAAACTTGCGCGCTTGTTATCAAGTAGCGATGATTAGTTGTTAGTTTGTAGTTTTATTTATAAATTCAAATTGAATTTATTTACGTTGAATGTACTTATAGATAAGAAATTTCACTGTACACTAATTTTAATTTTTTTTAACCAAAATGAATTGTTTTTGTTTTATAAATATGTAATATGGATTTCATTATTACTGTTTTCGCACGTTTTCTTGTGGAACGTATCTACCGTGTAAAAAAAAAGTTGGGTATGTGTGTGTGTAAACAGCGGAACCTCGCTTAACGAGTGACAAGGAAAGGGAAGTTCCGGATAATGCGCCTGTTACATCAATCGATGTATTGTCCTCGTTCCCTAGCACTTAGTGTCGTTAATGATCACACGTTTTTCCAAGCTTGTGCTCTATTCCTTTACAGCCTTTAGCCAATGAGATTGTGTGTTTGACTAAGATTATGGAGCTGCAGTTGGATAACAATGGTATCGATGAACTTGTGGAACAGGACAGCCAATAGCTGCCCACTGAAGATCTTACAAATTTGTTTTGTGTTTCACAGCAAGAAGTAGTGGTTGGACGTTTGTCAAAGGAGGAGACGGTATCAGGTAAGCAACATCTTCTGGAGCAATGAGATAAATGTCGAAGCAATGGAAAACTGCTGCATCATATATAATCATTATCCAAAAAGGCAGTGGTTATACACGCAACACATTTATTGAATAGTAAGCGATAAGTGGTATTTTCGGCATATTTTAAGGCATCGATAAAAACAAATGTTTCTTGACAGCTTTCTAGTAAGAAAAAAATATTTGTCAGTATGAATCGTGAACAATAAACTAATTATTTCTATTTATCTTCTGTAATCACGTTCGCATTCCAGTTGGATCGTTCTGCCATAGAAAAAGAGCTGAAGATTATTCACTCTCCTTAACACTATAAATAATTTTTTTTTGCATAAATTTAATAAAAAAATTTGGGAGAATATTTTTTTTTGGAAAATATTGCATTATTGTATTTTACATTAATTTGTATGGGAAAAATTGTTTCGCTTCAAATGATTAAATATTAATGTCACACTTAAAAGTAATACGATGGCTTTTGGGGACGTTCCTTATAATTTTGAACCTCGGCCAAGTGACAAGGACGACGCCTGAGCTGGCACCTCCTCTCCTAGCTTCCACACCACGCCAATGGGAGGACTTTGAGCCTTGACAGATTTCATCTGTATCAACCCTGTTACATCAAGACTCGAAACCACGACACTGTGGAAGCAACTGCGATAGCGAGTTCCTGAGCAGGATCACTAACCTAATGTTACAATGCTTGCGAATGTTTCGCATTACGAGTATAATAGTTTAAAGAAATATATATTCGTTAAGAAAGGTTCTATTATGTAAAGAGTGAGAGCCTGGGAGTCTGTAGAATGTGTCATACATATTTTAATCGTTATTTCTTAAACTGGAAATAAGACTGATAAATTAATTGTCATGAGCAAATCTATTTTTTTATGAAAGTAATTGAACAACGGATGGATTTTCCTGGATTAAGAATAAAATAATTACATGTACACAATCGTATTAATAATTTGTATCGAATTACCATGTCGATGCGGTAGCCTTGTGTTCATGGTCCTGGACGCATGGCCGATTTTGTTTTCATTAAGTTGTGGGTTCGAGCCTCGAAATGTGGCCGCGGTAGCCTAGTGGTCATGGTTTCGGATTCATGGCCGGCGGTTTTCGTTGAGTTGTAGGTTCAAGCCTTGGCCATTAAAAACCCGCCGTGTAGCCGGGGTTGATGCACATTAAATCTGTCGATGCCCAAAGTCCTCCCTTGGCGTGGTGTGGAAGTTAGGAGAGGGGTACCAGCTCAGGTGTCGCCCTCGTCACTTGATCAAGGTTCAAAATTACGAGGTCCCTCGCCAATAGCCCTCGTGTTGCTTCTGGTGCCACGTTAATAAAACTAAACTAAGAAACTCGAGCCTCGATATCCCAAAAAACCAGCCGTGTAGCGAGACTGATGTACGTTGAATCAGATCTCAATCCCAAGTCCTCACTTTTGGCGTATTGTGGAAATTTGAAGAGGGAGGTACCAGCTCATGTGATGTCCTCGTCCCTTGACTGAGGTTTATTTTTAAAGGTCCATCACCAGTAGCCCTTCTGTTGCTTCTAAGAGAGAGTTAAGCAATCGCAACCACATCACCGAATCACTATGGTAACGTAGTCTATAAGCTTTTAAGATATCATATGATTTAAGCATTAAAAGGTAGAGTAGTATTGGGTATGGCGTTTTCAAAAATTTACTTTGTATGTATTAAAAATATCATTACCGTTAGAGCAAAAAATATATTAATTAGTAAATAAATGAAAATAATGTGACGAGATTTCTTAAACGTGGAATTTTATAAAGAATATGCAAGAAATGAATTTAAAAAAATTCTCTTCCTCATTTTTTTTTTTACTTTGTTGTAACTATCTATGTATTTGAATAAATATTAATTTTAGATCATAGTGATAAATTTAAGTTACATCAGTCAAAAAAATCGATCTGAGACTTTGAAGATAATAATTCAATATACAATATAATTTTGATTCCTTGATTATTATTAATAGTATAATACTTTTCCGATTATCTGTTTAAAAACAATCATTTGTCTCTATGCAGTAGTTCTAATGAATTATTATATACAAATATAAGAACCATCAATAATCGGACTGAGAAGCAATGTATTTAATAATAATAATAAAAAAAAAACATTGAAGCGAATCTAATTTAAATGAAAACTCGTGACGTTTTTATCTTAAGAAAGATTAATATTATTCCAAGAATAATAAGTTATTGGTTTTCTGTCTAGACAACATCGTTAAATACGATCTCGTTTCCCCTGAACAATGCAAATGATTATTACAAAATAGATATGATAAATGTTCCGCACTAAAGACTTTAAAATACATATAATTAATTTAAATGATACAAAATTAATTTTTACAAAGTTTCTGGTTATAAAATTATTATACATTGAAACAATTTGGCAGCTGATGTTTTTTTTAAAAATTGTTTTGATTCTTGTCGTTAATTGTACAAAGAAATAATTAAGTAAGTAATAGGTTTTCGAAAAAGAAAATAGTTTCTTATACGACAAGTCTTTAAAATTAGAAGGACACTAAATAAAAATTGTTAGATGATTTAAAATGTCCTTTAATTGGGAATTACGAAGCTCAATTGAAAGTAATGCCTTTTCGATCATAACATTTTTATTTTTTACCCTATTTCCAAAACTTTTATTGTACCTGAAAGCTGCATGTGTTCTTATGTAATACATTTTTTTTGTTCTTAAGTATCTTTAATGTGATGAAATTTGTGGAAGATAGTGATTCGCATGGAGATAACATTGGAGCAGTGACCTTATACTCTGAAACTTTTTTCTTTTCCCAAAAATGAAGTAGCACCTTAAGGATATGACTTCCGCTCTGAAGTCAAGAAGAGAGCAGCCATTAAAACCTTTTGTCGACAACAACAACCGTAATTCTTCTCCAATTAGTATCCTCATCAGTGACAAACAAAAAAGTTGTTATCATAGAGTCATTACTTTTCATCCAAATTTGGTATGCGTTGAAATGGGAAGAAATTTTTCTTTTTCGAAATTAAATTTCATTTTTAGTTGTTAAAAAACAAATTTTAAATATTTAATGCAGTGTTTTATTAATGATAAGAATTTTGTCGGGATTATAATTTTGAAAATCAGATGCAAAAATTCTTTCAAATTATTTTAAAGTCTTTCATCTTCATAAATAATACATTGACTATTAAAATGAACTTTTTTTTTAAATTGAGTTTATAATACAAAAATAAAAAAATAATAATATTTCCATTAAAGCGTTTGTATTTCTATTAACTCGCTACGCAAATCTTTGGAAAAAAAGCTGAATTTGCAAACAAGCTTTTGATTTCGAGAGAATGTGGTTGTCTATTAAGAAAATGTTGTGCAAAATGTGCAAATATTTTTTTAAAAAAAGAAGTAATTTTAATTATTTACAGTAATTTCTCACTATTCACTTTTCGGTAACAAAATGATGAGTGGTATCAATTACTCTTCAGAAACATTTAAGTGCATTTTATGGCGATTAATTTTATCGATTTTAATAAAATAATAAGATTAAATTTTGAGCAATAGTTTATTTTCTTACTCAGTATATTTATCCCTGTTTCATTGCGTACCAGTTAAGGAATTTCTCATTGATTATAATAATTTTTTTATGTTTTGTAATTAACATGTTTTGGAAAAATTATTATTATGTTTATGGCGTTATATATGTATTACAATTATTTAAATCTATTAAAAACAAATATAATAACTTAAAATCGATATCTTTAAAAGTATATTTATAAAGAAATCCGAAATTGCTTATTTCTTTTAATTTATTTTCCCTCTGGGAAATAAAGGAAATAAAAAAATATTGAAAAGCCAATTTTTGAATCTATAAAATCAATCTAAAAATTAAAAAAAAAAAAGCATATACTGTTCTTTATAAAAGTGTAAATTCTCAATTTTCTGGATATCAACTTGTTTCATTATTTAATTGAATTAATATCGCTCTAGTCCATGCAAGTTTAGATCACGACCCGTAGACTGCATGTGATGACGAATATTTTTTTAATCCCAGATCTTTGGTCCATGACGAATATTGTAGCGTCCCAGCCAATATAATAGCTTGTAACAAAAATTTTACTAAAAGTACAGTATCTTAATTTTTAGAATACCTAATTATTCAAAATTATTGATAATGAACCACAACATTTGACCTTAAACTATAAATAGTCGTGTTGAATCAACACATAATTTTTTTAGTAATACCAGAGCATGTTTTAGCTGCCGGTATAATAAAAATACTTTTACAATTGCCTTTAGTCCCTTACTGTCATGCTTGGTGTGCCTAACTTAAATATATGGGCCGCGGTAGCCTAGTGGTCAAGGTCGTGAACTCGCGGCCGGCGGTTTTCGTTCAGTTGCGGGTTCGATCCTTGGCCACCAAAGACCGGCCGTGTAGCCGGGGCTGATGCACGTTAAATCTGTTCGGGACCCAAAGTCCTCCCTTTGGCATGGTGTGGATGTTAGGAGAGGTGGAGGTGTCAGCTCAGGTGTCGTCTTCGTCACTTGACCATGGTTCAAAATTATGAGGTCCATCGCCAATAGCCCTCGTGTTGCTTCTAGTGCGACGTTAATAATAATAATAAAAAAAACTTAAACTAAACTAACTTAAATATTCCGTTTTCAGAGAATAAGAAAAATAAATTTATTTACGTAACGCTTATTAACACATGCATTCATACTTTGTCTGGTTTCTATTGTGAGGTTGTGTCTTGATGTCACTAAAGACCCATCACGAAACGGCACTGATGCATGTTTACACCTTTGCGACGACGGGTCATAAATGGTACACCTTTTGTAAGTTGATTTTGTGTTCTACGTAACTCACCTATTTTAAGTAAAGCTTTAAGTCAAGAGTTATGTAAGCGAGTTTAAGTAAAATATGTCATTGTTAACATGTTATATATATCGAGGTCCATTGTCTTTTCGTCGGGATTTTGTGGAAGTTAGAAGAGTGTGGTACCAGCTCACATAGTGTCCCCATCACTTGACCGAGATTTCAAAATAACTAAGTCCGTCGCCAATAGCCCTCGTGTTGCTTCTAAGTGCGACATTAATAAAAATAATCGATCATCCAACATCTAACCAAGCCAAGTTAACATTCAAGAAAAAATATAAATTTTTATAAATTTCTTTTAATTATTATGTGTTAATGATGACTCATTATTTTTAGTTCCTTACATTCGTTATATTCGTATTGAAAACTAATGACAAAAAAATTAAACGAGATGAGGTTGAAGGATTTTAATTATTATACGAAATCAGTGGCGTAGTGTAGATTTCTACTACCAGTACGAACCCTAAATTAGACAACTTCCTCCCCCCGTAATAAACTTGCCCCCCCATAGAAATAAAAATTTTATGTTACGATTACACACATTGCCTGTACGTAAAATTAAATTATCTATAGTTAACTAAATACGTTAAATCAAATAAAAAATGACATTCTACGTGGGCAAAACTGCAAAGCCATTGAAAAGCTTAAAAAAATAAGCAAAACAAACATATACCCTAAGGCTCCTGTCTACCCGCCATTTTGATTTCGTGGACGTAATGTTAATCCTATGGAATTTCGACTTTAATTCTCACATCTTTACTATTTGATCTATTTGAATGCAATAAAGTGCATCTGAAAGAGCAAAAAATAATGAACATTTCTGTGAAATTAATTTTTTCCACCGATTCATAAAAATATTTTTTAAAGACTGAAAAACTTGCAAACGAATCATTAAAATGGGTATAAAAGTATTTTTAAGAATCGGTAGAAAAAAGTAATTCCACAGAAGCCTTCATTAATTTTTCTCCTTTTTCAAATGTACTTTATTGCGTTTAAAGAGATCAAATAGGAGAGATGTGAGAATTAAAGTCGAAATCCCATAGGATTAACATTACGTACACTAAATCAAAATGGCGGGTAGAAGGGAGTCTTAACTCTCCTATTTAATCGACGAATCGTGTAAAACAAATGAACTTGACTTAAAGATAACAATTTAGGTACACAGCAAACTTTATCAAAGCATAAAATAAACAATATTAACACTGTACTGATCTTCTAAATAACAAAAAAAAAGTGAAGAAATCAAATGTCACTTGATTACCGTCATGTCTATGAATTGTTCAAGGACAATAAGACAATAATTTAAAAATCAAAATGGACATACTAGTAGCATTCGTTGCGTGGTAATATCGGCCGACCGCGTCCGTTTAGAAATTCAAAAAGTGAAATTTATTTCCTTATTTTAAATAAAATATTTGACATGCTTTTATTTAGTTTCACATAAATGTAAGTATATTTGTTTTGATCAAATCTTACAACTTTATTTTGAGTCACCTCGCTCGTCCAATTACTTTAAAATTCTGCATAAGTACCTATGTAATTCCAATGAAAATACAGAATTAGCCTGCTCGATTGCTCCCTGCCCCCCCCCCCACATACGTTCCACCCTGACCCACAGCCCCATCTACCTCCCCCTAACACCGCTGTACAAAATCATCTATCCTTAATGTACATGATTTTCAAATCTTACCACATCATTTTAAGGCATCCGCACACATTTAAAACGTCATTTTTGTCAAAAGTTTCGATTTTCTAATTTTAATATCAGTTTAAAATGTAAACTTTTTTCTTTCTAATAATATTTGAATTTTGCTTATATCTTACTTAGAACTTAAGTTACAGGTATTTGAATTTTACTCGGTAGCTAATTTTTAATTGCATTTGAAAGTTTGTCTTTGATTTTTCTCAAAATGAGTTTTCTCATGTTTACATATGGCAACGCAGATATCAGAAAAAGTTGTGAATCAAATTAATTTAAATTTTGCAAGTATCTTCCTTTTATAGTTTTTAAGAACTCCTACTACTTTCATGGTTGTAAAATTGATATGTTTTTAGTAATAAAGGTGTAAATCATGTATTGTTATAACTTTTTTTGATTTTCATTGTTATTTGATTCGAAACACAATAAAAGTTGTAGTAATAGGATTTTCATCAAGAAAGTAGTACCAGCCCAAAAAAATGTTATGATGGATAAGATAAAATGTACAGAATAATGATATTTTTGTTTACTTTTGAGTTATAAGAGTTATTCTGATAATCAATTTATGTACTATTTTCGTCATGTTTTCCACTCCAAAAGTTGTTTTTTTAATTAAAAGCAGATTATTAAATGTGTTTTTCATATAGTTTTAAGTTATATTTTAGCATTAAAAATATTTTGATAGCAAATATCAATGTATTTCAAAAAATTTCTCCGAAGGTGTACGGATACCTTAAATTCATCAAAATTTTTAATTTATGAGTAAATGTTAGAAAAGCAGTGACGAAAACTCTGAAATTTATAATGATTTAAATAAAAGACAATTGGCGACGTCCGAGCCCTATCTTCGAAGATCAACTCAATTTTCTGGTAACCCTCAATTTATAGTATGAGTTAGTGCAGATGATTTGATAGGATCTTTAATAACAATGCGCAGGATATAATTTCAACTCTGAATACAAATACGGGGAGTCGGTAAATGGGATTTCTTACGTATAATTGAAATGGTGCCCGTGAGCATTTTCTTCCGAAGGCGCGTCTCCTCAATCACAGAGTTTACGACTCTGCTGATAGCGGCGTTGACATTTTATAGGCGATAAATATAAGCAAACCTTTCTCGCCACTCGTTTTTAGAAAGGTTTTTCCGGTTCACTCTGTGCTATCGTACGGGGTTTTAATTAAAAGTGCTCTTTGTAAGTATCCACTCATGTGGATATGAATTATGAATTATGGGACGTGCAATAGTAAGGCACGGCAGGAGTTTCTCAAAATATAAATCTTTTTTCACCTGAACAACTGTTTAACGCGAAGAGTGTTTCAAAATCTAATTGCGTATTTCATTTTAGTCGCGGCACTTTAATGCCTTTTTTTTAATATAAATTTCTTCTAAAATGGGGCAAACTTAACACGATTGCATGTTAATTTATATATATATATATACGTAATGATTTAACTTAATTCCCATTAGTTTCTCACTTAAATAACTTAATTTCCTAAATTTGCCCATTCTCTCCTTTACAAGATAATGTCCATTCTTATTTCCTGATACGATTAATTTTTTTTTTCTTTATTCAATCACGCGTTATCAAAAATTCGCAGAATCAGCGTCTTCCCATACTCCAGACCTATAGGGATGATCCCAACCATACTTTAAGTCTACATTTAAATTCCCTTGAAGTCCCTCCATCCAGACCATGTGGTCTCCGACGTATAATTGAATTTTCCCTCATATAAAAAGCAGAACACAGCGAAAAACGCTCTCTTTTATTATTGCTCTTCCTCTCTCTTGCTCAGACACCCTTCTCTGATGATCATCTGAGATTTTTATGGTAGTTTCGCTTCGGCCTCTGTGGCCAAAGCCCGACTAAAGTCTGCTACAATAAAATAATAAAAGTATTTCGGCCATGTATTGAATGTTTCATTATTGTTGAACAAACGGCTTAAGTAAATTCATTTTATATATATATATATATATATATATATTGTGAAAGCTTTTCTTTAAATATTTCTATTTAATTAAATTTCAAAACAGTCGAAGCCAAGTTCATGTGTTTAATTATTTATTTTAATGTAGTGGAGAGAGAGAGCATTTCCATATGGCGGGAGATACAACTCCGCCGTTGGATAAACAATACAAAAAAATCTGAAGAGCCTAAGAGATCAGAAGGGAAAGAATTTCTCTTACTTGGTGTCTTATAGCAAGGATTTTCGTACTAGATCACGTGCGATGAATGGAGGGATTTTAGGTGCAGACATAAAGTTTAGTAGGGATCATCCCTACAGGTCTGAAGCAGTGTGAACTGCATTCTCAACGATTTTTTAAGAATGCGTGATTGCATTAATTAAGTTAAAAAGGAATGGTATCAGGAAATAAGAATGAACGCTTTACTTTTATAAATGGGAGAATGAGAAAAATTAGAAAATTAAATTATTATTATGAGATACTAATATGAATTAAAGTTAAATTATTACACACACACACACACACACACACACATA
>BMAW01064348.1:157324-183582 GCA_019974015.1 Nephila pilipes | reverse complement strand
CACACACACACACACACACACACACACATATATATATATATATATATATATATTATGTGTGTATAAAGTCGAATCTCTATGTATTGAATTTAAAGGTTCTTGAGAAAAAAATGGTAAATAGAAATTTCGATACACAGAAATATAAAATATATAATATATTTTAAAAATGCTTCATTATTTCCTTTCAACTATGAAAGAAATTCATTTTTAAAAATTTAAAAATATGTACGAAAATTTCACACACATCTATTAACAATGTATTAAAAATTGAATGTTTGTTACAAAAAAAACCTAAATTTTACTTATTTTTGGACAAATAGTGCCTCATGTCGTTTTAAACCTAATATTTTGCTGAAGCTGTTTCAGAGAAGTGTGTTTATTTTATTCAGAGTGGTAAGCATTTCTTCAGGAACGTTAGGAAGTAAATCACGTAAGTCGTCCCAGTCAATTTGGAATGTTTCCATTATTTATTTTCTTGGAATTTTTTTCAATTAATTTATCATCGTTGTCAAACAAGTCATTCAGTATGTCCTAATCGGTGGGGTAATTATGCATAATTTAGTTTTTATCAAATGTGTAAAAAATGCTAATTTTTTACATGAATGTATGAAACTTATTTTAACTTTTGAGAAAAAATTTTCATTTTTTTGTGAGTTTGTTTTCCTTTGTTTTCAAAATTTGATAATCGAGCCTTGAGATTTTAACTACGGGAAAAAAACATCTAAGCTGCTTGAGAAAATTATCCAATGTTACTGTACAAGAAAAGGTTCTCTTGTTCTAATGCAGATTGCACACATACTTCAAACTTTGTGCTTCCAGCTGTAGAGAATAAACCAGGAATGCGGTGGCAGCAAGACATAACGTCATCACTATATATATCTTGTTCAAATTTTTAATCGTTAATAAAATACTTTTCATTCATCCACTCAAGTTCAAATACATTTTTTAAACGGATGATACTTGATCTTAATACAATTTTTTCAAATATTGATTCATTTAATTAAATTTAATTGGTGAAAATGCAGTGTAGTCCAACCACTTGGCGCCATTTCAAAAATTGCCAAACTTGGCGATTTTTTTTGGCTGAACGTTGAATCCGCGAATCGAACCAGGATAGCCACATTTGGCAAAATACCGCCAAATAATTCCTGTTGCCCGGGGTGGTTTGGCTAAATTGTATTCTAACCATTTAATTTTCCGGATGAATTAATGAATTTTAATTTTATATGGGAGGAAAAAATATACCTCTTAATATTGTGATTCTGTCATATGTATATACAAAGTTATATTACTTGTATATACATAGTTATATTATTATGTATATACTATGTATAACTATGTATATACTATGTATATACTATGTATAACTATGTATAACCATGTATAACATAGTATAACTATGTATAACCATGTATAACATAGTATAACTAAGTATGTACTATGTATATTCATAGTTATATTATTTAATAAAAAGTAACTAAAATAAAAAAAAAATCTTTGTTGACCTAAGTAGGAATTGACTTTAATTTTTTTTTATTTTTATATTACTTTTTTTTTTTTTTTACCTCAGGTGGTATCTTAAGAATCGAGTTTCACCAATTTGCCCCAAATAATTTTTCAACTCAAGACCAATATTCGTCAGATATTTAAGGGATATAATTAGGGATATTGCAATTGGTTATGAAAGATGGGATGGATAAAGCTCATATTTACTAAACAAACAGTAAGGCTTTTCTCAGAGATATTGCTTTCTTGAAGTTAATAATCAATCCGTGAATAATTATATACTTTTAAAACTGTACTGATTCTCATTTTCTCCTGCACACCCCGCCATACACATAGTTTGTTGCCTAAATTAAGCCACTTTAGTACTAATATGAAATAACAATGTGATATTTCATGAGTTTTAATAAACTAAACACATTAATTGTTCTTACTCAATAATTGAAATGAGAGAGAGAAAGAAAGAAGTCACATGTATATATATAAATATATATTAAAAATTTATAACAGACTAGATGAAATATTTATATGAACTTGAATTAAAACCAGACGATACGAGATCTGTATGAACTTTCTTTCCATAATACAATTTTTACAATGTACTATGAAAGAACTTTAAATTTCATGCATCAGAAACTTATATATAATTTGACTTAGGAATGCTACAAGGTTTCATGTTATTCTCATAACCTAATTAATAGTTCCAAATTTCTTAGGAAATCAAATTCTGAAGTAATAAATCAGAATAAGAACTAGAATAATGCTTTTTACTCGACCAAATTTTTAATATTAGAGGCAAAACAAAAGTAAACTTATAGAAGTAAACCAAATATTGTAAGAAAAAACAGTTAGCAGACTTTTTGCGAGTTGTAACTGAAATCTATGAAGCTAAATATTATGTTAAGCCTAAATTAAAATATATTCGAAAATAAATTTTATTTTTCAACTATTCATCTTTAAGAAGTAGCACATTTCGCAACACCAGTTTCTCCTCTCGACTGCATCAGGAGATCGTCGTTACGTAATAGAAAAGGAAACACAGTTCACTTTAACTCTTGCATATTTGCATAAATAACATCGAGAAATTAAAGTGAGAAAGATGAAAGAAGTACGATCGGTTGAATAGAATCAAATCATACTTTTGTTTCACAGATTTATTAAATTTCGCAATTTTGTCATATCAACATAAAAAGTTTATTCTTTATTAAAATTTACCTGATACTCCTGTCTTAAAAATCATCATAGCTGTTTAAGGCAAGAATAAATTCTGAGTAGGTAAAATTTATTTTTTTTTATTAAATACTATACATAATTAAATTCAAAGAAATGCGGTCTTAGTAAGCAACAAATAGTTTTATGTGGTCTCTTAGTAAAAATCAATTTTCGTTGCCTGTTTTAGATATATTAATGATACTTTATTAGATTATAGATATAAGAAATTTTATAGATAATAGAATATAGATAACTGAAATACTACGTCTATAATCCGGCATTTCATTTTTCCGGCCTGCCAGTAATCCGGCATATCCTACTTCAATTGAATAATGCAGGCTATCAATACAAAACAATATATTGCTTGTCGCTTGAGTTAGTTAATGGTGTGTACTTTATTTGTGTGTATTATACTAAATTTTATTTTTTTTTATTATTTATTATATAAAATTTTATTATTTTTATTATTTATTATATTAAATTTTATTTTTTCATATTTGTTAAATTAAATTTTATTTTTTATTATTTGTTAAATTAAATTTTATTGTTTTTATTATTCATTGTATTAAATTTTATTTTTTTTATTATTTATTGTATTAAATTTTATTATTTTTATTATTTATTATATTGGATTTTATTATTTTTATTATTATATTAATTTTTTTATTATTTACTATATTAAATTTTTTTTTATTATTATTTATTATATTTAAACTTTATTTTTTTATTATTTATTATATTTAAATTTTATTTTTTATTATTTATTTTATTAAATTTTTTTATTAATTATTATATTAAATTTTATTTTTTATTATTATTTATTATATTAAATTGTATTTATTTTTATTATTTACTATATTAAATTTTATTTATTAAATTATTTATATTTAAAATTAATGTGTATCATAACACACGGCTTTTAGCTGTTTAAATCCGGTATATTTAAAGATTTTCCAGAAATCGGTATTTACCATGATCTGGCTGTGTTCTGGTTCGATATTTGCCAGATTATCATATTTAGATTATATACTATATAGCCACTGCTCTTTACTATTTAACTTCCCGAACACCTTACAGCTTGAGTAAAATAGTCAATAAGTTCACAAATCCAACTGAAGAAACGTCAGAATAGGACAACACGATTTATTAATTATCTTCTCAGAATATAAAAGGTTGCTTTCTCTGGAATTTCTCTTATCTCACTTTAATGCTAGCTGATAATAAACAATAAAGTTCTAGCTTACAAACTCCCTCACATCGAATGAGACATTTCTTGAATACAGTAGATTCGACTTCAATTAATCTAACTAATTTAACTACAAATGATTATATACAGTAATTCACACTGATTTACAAACATCTATAAGCCTGCCATTTTCATCTATCTTACTTAATATTCCTTTCAATTCTATTTCTCTGAAATATCACTATTTCTAATTCTGTTTATTACACTCTTTATCTTCGTCTAATTTACCTTATCACGTTTCATTTGGTTGGCAAGAAGTTCAATTCAAATTATAAAAAGTCCTGAAAGTTTGTGAAGAGAAAACCGCAAATAGTTCATCGTCACAATTGTTGAAAATGATGTTCCATCAAGAAAAATACTCTTTACTCTTACCCTAGACCAAGTATATCAATCTCAAGGCATGCGAGCGACTTGCGACTCGCAGCAGATATCCTAGCCTCCTTGCCAACATAACAGCATGTAACAAAATTTTTACTAAAATTATCTTGGCATGATTATTAAACCTTTAAAACATACATTATTATTGATAAAGAATTCGCCAATTTCTAGTCATGCTGAATCAAATCAATTCTTCCTCCACCCATAGCCGAAAAAAGTTTACAGCCGACAGTAAATTAAAACACACATTTAATGTTCTACTACTTCGCTTTGTATGCTTAATATTCAGTATTTTATTTTTCGGAGAACAAGAAAATAAACTTTTTTTTTTTTTTCCTAAGCTCAGTAAGGTGTGCAGTTATTACGAGTCAGATAAATTAATGCTCTAGGAAGAAAAGAAAAAAAAAAATATTTTAAAGATTTGATAATTTTGTGCTAGAGATTATAGTCTATTTTTCTCCTTTGCAATCAGTATATCTTTATCAAATCCAGGAGGTAATGAAACTAAACAAAATTAATGATGATCATCGTTATTTCCAAAAAAGGTAGGAGTGAGTGATAGTAATTTTTTTAATTGCGCAAGAGCCTCATTTGGTCAGGCTGTGACAAACAAGGTAAAACTATAACCTGGAAGTACGGAAAATTGAAAAAAAAGTTGTTTAACAAGAAGGAGGATCGAAAATAGAGAAAGATCGCTAGGGTATCACGGAGGCAAGTCACATATGTTTTCCGAAGACAATAAACCCCATGACAAATAAAAAGATCATTAGGGTGCCTCGGAGTCATGATGCTCGTACTTACCTAAAGAAAGTAAACCTCTGAGATCCCCTGATATAATCCTCAGGGGCAGAGTTTCCGGCTATACCCCTAGACACTGGGTACCCATTTTAGTCGCCTCTTACGACACGCATGAACTACAGTGGAACTACTCTTTCGCACCCGGTCACCACACGGGTATCAGGAAAAGTAGGAATTGTATATTCACTGTAACATAAAAGTTAAAATTCTGCTTGATATGTATTTACGCTATTAGTGTATTAAAAAGTTATATTACATAAACACTATTTTTGAGCGATTAGCATACACGTCACTTGGAACAGTTTCTCTGCTACAAAGGTTGATTAAGAAAAACTTAATAAAGAAAATAGAAATTGGCTTTTTTTGACACCCTTATCTAGGTTGTATGCTGTGAGGATCTCTATTCGTCGAGTTTATACAGATTTGTTCATAAACTCTATTCGTCGAGTTTATACAGATTTTTTTATTGACCATTTTTTCCCGCCTTTTTTTGCCATACACAAAGTCCTCAACGCAACCAAAAACTCCTCATAATTTTATTTTGTGCCAAGGTCAGATTACGAGGTCGACACATGTTGGTACCTTAATCTCCACATTTATACCACACTATGCCTATAGTAGAAACTTCCAAACGTGATGATCAAGTTTAACAATTCTGTTGGGGATATTATTAGATGTGATACAATATACAGAATAATTACTCAATTGAATTTTAATATCCGCGCAATACATTTATTAGAGAAAAATATGAGTATTAAATTATTGTTGCTGCGCTATAAGAAATGGACTTTGCTGTAAAACATCTATAAGAACTGTAACACAAATAAATGCTAAATAAAAAATTGTAAAACAAAATTAAAGATAATCTGTGTAAAGATATAATAAATTGTATTCTTTTAAACGCTTCCGACAATCCGCTTATCGCAGCCAAAGCATTTTGCAATTTTAAACCAAGATAAAATGACGAAATCGACAGCTGAACTGGCACCACTCTCTCTGTATCTATGCTTTGACAGATATTATATATATATATAACTATATATATATATGTGTGTGTGTGTGTGTGTGTGTGTATGAGCGCGCGCATCAACTTCTCGATGCAATAGGTCTTTGGAGGAATCAGTGAACTATATAAGACTGGCGTAATTCTGTAAAAAAGTTTATATAAAGCAAACATCAAATAAGAGTAGCTTCGAATGTAAACCAAAACGAAAAAATTCTATAATTAAACTATTAAAAGTCCCAAAGTTAAGCTCTACGAGTGTTAAAATAAGCTGCTAAATAAATATTAAAACGTTAGATAATTATTTAAAAGTTTTATAACTATGTTATACAATATAAAAGTTTGGTAACTAAACCTTGAGAAAGTATTATCGTTATCGTTATTTTTATTTAATGGAAAAAGCAAAGGGGGGGGGAATGAATGTAGATATTAAAATTCAAGCGATGTCTTAAAAAAGGTTGTAGAAAACTCTAACGTAAGAATTTATTAATGAATAGGCTTTGCAAAATAAACGATGCCATTTCGTATGTATAATCATTCGAAGAAAGGAGAAATGAATCAATTAACCACATTTGAATTCTGGACAGGTTGACAAACTGATAACAAATATCACTGCTTTATATTCTTCCAGAAGATTTAAAAACAATTGTCGACGATAACTTATACGAATATGATAAATGAATCTGGATGAGTGACAAATGTAACCCCCTACAACTCAGGTTTCGTTGAACTCGTTAAGTTCTTATCATTCAGTCTTATCAAGACAGTTTAAAAGAAGAAACTCCAACAAATTATTCATGCATACCTTCTAGCATAATGCTTATTATTAATGAGTACTCCTTTGCCCCAGCGCAAAAAAAATGTCTTAATTTTTTACAGAAATTTTATTAGTTAAATAAAATTAAAAATTAATTAACCAATACCTCTCTGCATAATAATTCATTATAGTAGCCATGTACATTCCTTATAGTTTCTAAAATGTATTATGAGAGAAACAGTTTCCTACGTATTTGAACCAATGCTTGTTAAACATTAAATAATTTGAAATGAGCAAACAAATGAAAATAATAATACATAATTAAACTTTAGAGATGTTTTATCTCGTGGTTTCGTTAGCTTAGAGGTCAAGGTCACTAGGCTAGCTCGCGGTTGGCGTTGTTTCAATCATGTTGTGAGTTCCATATCTATATTACTTCATAAGCATTTGAACAAAGATTTACCTACACCTCAAATTATTATAATCAAATACAGAAAGCTTACCTTAGAAAATATCACATTCTAACTTAACTAATTAAAATTTACAGTGCATATGTTCACTTAATCTTAAAAGGAATATGAAATATATAAAAAAATTAGATTATTTAATACAATAGTTATATATAAAGATATAATTATTTTTCTTAAATTTAATTAATTTCTTAATTTATTATATGTTTTAGTTAATATAGTGCTGCATTCATCGTTATATCTTGGTCCCATTCCTCTTGATTTTTTAATATATACATCATGAAATTTCCAAGAAGGCTAAGGTCAGCATTTTTCCCACGCCGAACTAATAAAGATATTACCCGTCTCGTCTGTCGTCTTAATTTCTATACTAATGACAAGATGTAAAATTCAACTTAAGCTCAAGCACAAACAAAGTAATTAAAATAGCCAAATATAGTTTTTATAGTTTAATAACTACCACCTAAAATATAGTTTTTATGAATCCACTAATAAGTGGGATGCTCTGAAACAGTTTAATGTCACCATCCGCGAATACTAAAACCTTCTCTAATCTATCAAAGAATACGCTAACCGGAATACGATTGGAGTACTTCTTTCAAGTATTCAGTTGATACCACAATGTCGAGTCCTAATCTTAGCAAATCAACTAAATACACCAGAAGAATTTCATGCACATCACACTTACACCCATTTTCTGTAACCATAACCTTGTTTGATTGATTGACTAATTTATGCAATGTAGAACAACAGCTATTATCCCCTTTAAAATATTCTTTTAATTCAATAGATATCAAAATATAACATTTTCTGAAAGAATGTTCTAGATACTTACCGTAACCTTATTATTTTTATGTTATTTTTCTATCTTTCCCTTTTCCCTCCTTCCTTTCTCACTACACTTCACTTAAAATATGAACTTCGTTTTGCATAATTGGAAATTGAATTGTTTGAATTAAGAAGCACCCAGGAATTATCTTTAAGAACTGTTGAAGGGAAGTAAACTTCATATGGTTACATGATCACAAAAAAAAATTTATTTTGGAACGTCATATATCGAAATTCGGATTTTATTTCTCTTCCGACTTTATTTTCCTATCAAGAAAGCAGAATTCAGATCCCACATACCCATATGCAAATATGAATCATGCTTTTCACATCGTTGAATAAAAAGAAGAGTGCATGAAGAAAAAAAACTTAGAAGATTGTACGAGCCTCATGAAAAACGAACGCCAACTAAGTTTTCGAGGAGCACGCTAAGCTGGTCGACAGTTCTTTTCGGAATTTCTCTCGTTTCCATTGACTAACAATTGGGTCCGATGGGCGTCAGGGGCTTTTGGTTATTAATCCTCCCGCGACAATGTTGTGGGGAGTTGTTATTGGGGGATTAGGAGGAGTGTGCTAGTTTTAAAATTCGAACTCATCGACGGTGTCGGCAGCGATGCAACTTTCCAGGAGCGCTCCCAGATCAATGCTGGAAAAGCAAGTTTTTGTGTTGAGGGAAGATTCAGAAATTTCATATTGAGCGTTTGTAGGTAAAAATGACTTTAAAGGGGAAATTTTAGGGATTATTTCTAAAACATTAAAGAGTTTGATAAACTAAATTCAAGAATATTCAACTTAAGCTTTGATTACTATTTATAGGAATAGGTAATAAGATATTGACGATAAATAGCTTGAAAATATAGAACCATGGTTAGTTGATGAGATTGGCATCTGATTAGGAACCTAAATTTCTAAGCTTTCATACAATTTTTTTTAAATATTTCTTAATATTTTCATCGAAATTGATTTATATCCCTCTTTCATTTTGTTGTTGGGAATTATTCCAGATGGTCTAATTGAATTCTAGATCGAATCGATGTGATAAAAAATAATCAAGAATCAGAAGCAATTGTGCATTATATACAAGTAAATTTTCTCTGTCCACAATGAAATACATGTCTCTCATATAATCTGAAAAAAAAAGCCAAGAGAGACTTGGCAAAATTAAGATGATGCCGATTAACAAGGTGCCCCTTGTCAAAAATAAGACTTTTAACACATTCAAGGACAGGTTTAAAATATATTCCTCTTTTGAATCGCTTTTTTAGATCCGACAAGTATCCTGATAGAAAGTTTATTTCTATTTTCATGCATAATATTGTGACTGCTCAAGCCTTCGTATACTTAATAAGGGAAATAATCATGACAGTGAGACCTACGGAGGAAATAAAATATTTCACTGTTGTAACCGTACTGTTCGCGATTGTGTTAATATGTCCTCTAACAAATCTACAAATGATAGTTTGAAGACCTCCATCTCCTTTAATGGTATGGTCACCATCAGAAGACTCCATTATTAAACCATAACTTTATCTGTGACTGTAAATTCGTTAAAAAGAGAAAACATACAAATGAAATTTTAGTGATACGAATATATTTTCAATGCATAATTTTTTCTAGAAACTTTACAGTTGATCGCATTTCTGAAGTTAAACTCTAATCAGTATTGATCATATATATAAGATAGAAAAAATATTCGAGGTTTTTGACATGTTTTCAAAATAAATTTTTTAAATTCACTTCGTAAAAAAACTGTATTTGTTTCAAAAGGACTTCAATAAAAGATTGTCTTAAAAAAATATTAACTTCTTAGTCCAAAAATAAATACACTTTTCATTTCGTTTTTTTAAATACAAGCATTCAATTTTAGTACGTTATCGATAAATTTGCAAGTTACACGCATATTTTTGTACTTCCTTTAAAGTAAATGTTTTTGATAATTTAATGATTTAAGTCGTCATTATCCCTAAAAAATGAACTGTACACAATAGTTTGTTGTAAAAAAAGTGACGAAAAGCTTTTAATACGTATTACGGACCGCGGTAACCTAATGGTCAGGGTCTCGACTCTTTGCCGGCATTGTAGTACCGCGGTTGCCTAGTGGTCATGGCCGCGGATTTCGTCGAGCCTTGATGCAACTGAAGACCTGTCGAGTAGCCGGGGCTGATGCAAGTTAAATTTGTCAATGGATGCAGATTAAATCTGTCTGGGTCAGATGCATTTTACATCAGAGTCCTCCCATTGGCTAGGTGTGGAAATGAAAAGAGAGAGGGACCAGCTCATATGTCCCCTTGTCACTTGACCGAGGTTCAAAATTACGCAGTCATTCGCCAATAGCCCTCGTGTTGCTTCCAGTGCGAAGTTGATAAAACCAAAACCTCAAACCCAAGTTTTCCAGTTGGTGGGGTGTGGAAGTTTGGAGAAGGAGGTACCAAAGTTCAAGTGTCGTCCTCGTCTCTTGACCGAGGCTCAAAGTTATGAGTTACGCCGTCAACAACCCTCGTGTTACTTCTCAGTACGACATTAATATACAATTTCATTCTTATGTATTTCTGTACATTGAAATTTCCATGTATCGATTTTTTCCCCAGCATCCTTTAAATTCAATAATACAGTTGTGCCTATATTTTACATAAAAATACATGCCTATATATATAACATATATATATATATATATATATATATGCATGTATTTTTATAATATATATATATATATATATAGTTGAGAATCAATTAATGAAAAAAGAACCAGACAATTAGTTTACAAAATGCTATTTTCTCCATAAAAGAATAAGTGAATGTATAAGATTCCTCAAAATAATAAGTCTTGTTTGACGATGGTTTAATATTACGACACTCACCAAATTTTTTAATTATTTTTAATAGTTAGTAATTGTTCTATTTTTTTTAAGAAGTGAAATATCTTCAATGATAAGCCATTCATTTTTTCCACATGAGCTATTTTGAATGCGAGAAAGTGTCAACAAAATATTTAAAAATACCGACGTGTTCTTTTTTTAAAGCAGAAATGTGTTGTATGTAAATGATTTTCTGTGCGAATTATCTGCAAAATAAAAAACAATGAATAACTTAAAGAATTCATTCTGACAAGAAAGATCTGTCACCTGCTGCAATAATTCTTTCCCTTTATATTTACGGTAGTACCTCCTGTAAGGGAAACCTCTCTGTGTAAAGGGCAATTCTGATGGTCCGAGTCTTTGAATAGAGGCCTAAATAAATCTACTTTAATAAAAGGACACTGAAAAAAGTTCCAAAAGTAATAGGGTAGAAATTAAATAAAAATAGAATACTTTTTATTAATAATCTTTTGAAATTTCAAGAGTAAGTTTGTGCTTTGTGAAAGATAGTTTTGCAACAAGGAAACAATAAAATGAAAAGCTCTTTTGAAAACTGCTTTTTAGTAGGGGAACGAGGAACAATGCATTAGGAAAAAACAAGATGTGGCGCAATCAAAAGGATATTTATCATTCATAGAATTTAAAAATCCAATCTAGCTACAGTTATCAGTAAGGAGAAGAAAACAGTATTAACTAGTTGTAAGATAATCCGAGACAAGGACCCAAGGTATATGTGAGTGTATGCATCCACAAAAATTTAAAAAGTAAATTCTATAAACAGTAATTGAATTATAATAATATTTAAATAATAAAACACCAAGTACGTTACATTATAAAGTTGAAATGCTAAAAGCAGTAATGCAGGTATTTTAAATTATGACTACTATAATACACAATTATATATTTTTCACTTCTTTTGAATTACCTAACCACTCTTACATAATATCCTGAAACGAAAAGTGGTGCATAAAAAATGTGTAGATGCTTAAAATACACCTCCTAATTAAAAATAAATTAGGATAACTGTGGAGGACAATGAAGGACTTAAGATCATCAATGACTTTAATATCCACACGGAAAAAATGTTTGTAATGCACATACTTTTAAACATACCGAGTGAACAGGATTATCTTCAATGTGTTTTTGTAAGTACAAAACTCTATTGTTAATTTCATGCATTTTTGGAAGAATTAAACTTTTTAATTTAGATTTTCTTTTTTTCATTAACTTCAAATTCAAATGAATGCTTGTGACTATGTTGCTTATCTATATACCATTTACTTAAAGCTTGATACAATCTGATTTTCTTATTAAATTACATTTTTAGTATGTACCGTCTGAAGAAGAAATATTTCTATTTAAGGAACAAAATGTCTAGTTCGGTGGATATCCTTTATCGGAAGATGCTAACATATTTACTTTTGAAAATATGCTTACACGATATTCAGCTTACATTACATTTGTCAAGGACTTAAGTAATATAATTTAGGAAAGCAATATATATGAGCCGCTCAGAAGCCAATGCGGTTAAGTCCATTTTTTGATATTTTCTGATTTTTGGAAATTTTGATGAAATAAATAATAATCTTTTTAATTATTAAAGGATTTACTCGTTGGTTACTTTTTTCTAGGTTAGACAGCCCTTTTTTTAATAGCTTCTGAACATATTGTATAATAATTTCAGAAGCCATTGTGAATAAGTCCACCTTTTATCAATATTTTTTTACATAAACTTTGAAATAAAAATTAAATTCTTCTTCTTCTTTCGATATTTGTTGGTAACGCTGAAAAACAAGAAATTCATAGTAACTGTAACCGTTACTTCTAATTAGAATTTCTTATCTTTTTCAGCTGCCAAAAGGAATAAGTCCTAAAATTTTTAAGATGCTGTCATTATTTCAATAAATACTTACGTTTTTATTTACACATCCTGTACATATCTTGTTTTTTTGCAGAGTTTATACCTCGAAAAAAGACTTTATACACTTTTCTAATTAAATTAATAAACCAAGAACTTTAAAACCTAATGTATCAAAAAACATTAATTTTCTCAATTTTTGTGTTTTGGACTTAACCGCATTGGCATCTGAGCGGCTCATATTATGACACATTTTATTTGAGCATTTTTTTTATTCGTCATTTAATTAAAAGTTGTTAATTAATTGCACATGCTTTAAATGCTGCTGTTGCTAAGTGCTTTACGAAAATGTCTTATAAATTGAGTTCAATATGTAATTTAACCTTAAAATGTACAAATAACTTTCATCACTGAATTTAGTCACATCCTCGCTAAACCCCCTAAAAGTTACAGTGTTGATAAGACTTCATGTGAGTAATTTCAACTCTATTAGAGAATATGTAAATTTGTGATCATTAGTCTCGCATCGTTAAATTACATTAATCCCTTTCCCTGACTCTTAAGCACACTCCGGTACCTCTATCACATGTTCTGTGAAGTTGATTCAGATTCGTATCCGTAATTGATTCAATCATTCTGAGTCACGCAGCCATGGATAACAAATGCTGATATGCAAAAATTTAAGGATTACGCAACTAACTGAATTCATAATTCTTTTTATGCATTCTTATTTCATTCTACGGATAATTTAACTGTGATATTTGCTTCGATATGTTTCTTAAAATATCCACACTTGTACTACGTGGGGCATAGCAAATAGTAAAAAAGTTTAATTTGGGAACATTTGAGTAGACAGGTTTGTTTTGGATGTATGATGGTTATTTTTATCTAATAATTTTCAACAATAATGGCTTGATTTGAAAAATATGGTAATATACGGTGTCTCGCATAAAAATAATTTCACAAGTTTTATTTGATCTCTAGATAGTCTTAAATTTGTTCATATCGTATGTAATAAATTTTGAATTCATAAGAAGTTCTTACAACACCGAAAAGAGTTCTTATAAGATCTAAAGATAATATATTTTTAGAGTATTACTCTTTATCTTTTACTTCCTAGAATTCTGAAAAAAAAGTACATTTTTTAAAAATAAATTGAACTGCATCAAGCATTTAGACGTTTGTTAAGTTACTTGATGAAATTTATCGTTCTCTTCCCTAAAAGAAAAAAAGTGTATAAGCGTTCACTTAAATTTCAATGACGTTTTTAATTTTAGTTTTTCTATATCTATCATAAGTACTATTTCATTTTAAAGTTCCTTTAGCTTATAAATCTATTAAATTACTTATAAAAATCAAGCAATTAATTTTAAGACGCCAAATTTGAATGTGATTGAAAGGAAAATACAGTTGTTCTGTTAAATACTTATTTGCTTATTCTTCAAGATCATTGTTGCTCAATGTCATTAAAAATAACTTTGCGTTAGAAGTTTACATAAACCATTACGTTTCTCAGATAGATTTCTCTGTTTCTGTCAAGGAGCTAATAGAATGAAGAATGTAGTAATCTATCTGTGACATTTTTTGACTACCTGGCTATTAAATTGCTGATATGTTCGCGTGCCTTGAGGAATTGAGGTTTGCTTCAAATTAGGCAGAATGCATAAGAACCACTTACAGCCCCCCCCCCAAAATAATAAAAAAAAAACCGCGTAGTCATATATTTGAGACAATCTTGGGGTTTTTTAGTTTGGAATGCTTCACCTGCAAAAAGTTGGTTTAATATACAAAGTAAAAAAAAAAGTTATTTTATGACGTTGGGCTGATAGCGATTTTCTCTTCACTAACCTCAAGGAATTTTGATAGTTTGAAATGCATACAATTCCAATTTCTTCCCACCACAAATGAAAAATGATTAGGTAAGTTATATGAAGATAGGAAATGTAATGTATTGATTAGAGATAGTGATATATAAGTGAAACAGGATTGAAAGGAAAGGAAAGGGACATAGATGATTTTTAGTTAGTGTAGTTTTTTATTAACGTCGCTCTAGAAGCAACACGAGGGCTATTGGCGACGGACCTCATAATTTTGATTCTCGTTCAAGTGACGAGGACAACACCTGAGTTGGCCCCCCCCCCCCAGCTAACTTCAACACCACCCCAACTGGAGAACTTTGAGTCTCGATTTTGTGCATCAGCCCCGATTACGCGGCGGGTGTTTAGCGCCACGAATCCGAAACCATGATCACTAGGCTACCGCGGTCTCGGGACATAGAGGATACCGACAGGCTAATAGATATTTGTAAATCAGATGAATCATCGTTATTAATCGATTGGATTGAAATGACTCCAAGATAAAGTAATAAGATACATATCTACTGTTATCGAGAAGTGTTTTAGTTAGAACGAGTGATATGGTAAACTAAGACTTTATTATTGGAATGTAAACTAATAACAACTGATTTAAGAGGGATTCGAAAGATAGAGACCTTACTAATTTTTTGGTAGTTAATAAAAAGATTTGTCTTGATCTTACGTATCTTCAGTTGGGGTTTCGAACTAACTAATTGTTTAATTAGACTGGGTGGCTGTAGAATTAAATAATGAAGAAAGCACGTCACAATTTAGCTAGAATTGATATTCGATGTTATGGAATGTTTATCTACGAGTTTCTAGTCAGTGAATTTGAGTGAGTTTATTTATATTGTTTATTATCATGCATTTCATTTCTGTGTACTCTATTCTCAACTTTTGAATTTTAACTAACAGCTTCTTTTATTTTATAAAATATTTTCAGGATCGATATTTATCACAACGATTTTAGATACATCTGAAATGTTATTTTGCTTAGATTTATTGATATTGGCTTGTGATTTTTGTCTGAATTCCAAACCAAAAATATCATTTGTATATCCTCCTGGTGGCTTTCGTTACTCAACGCTCTATTTTGATACTGAGACTAGTATGAGAGCCTTTAATTAAGCAATGACTTCGGTCATTTTTCGTGCTTTATGTGTGTGTGTGTGATCATGTTGTGCATTCTATTGTATTATATCTTTATTGTTGTTTATCATATATTGTATCTTTGTTGTTGTTTATCGTGTATTGTATTTTTGTTGTTGTTTTTCCTTCTGTATTGCCTTGCCATTGGAAATAAAAAAATTATAAAATATTTATAATTATTTACTGTGTCTTTTTCACCTTACTGAAAGTAATTGTACATGTTATTGCATATAATACAAACTGTCCAAAAAAATTTGAAAAATTATAATCAAAATTTTGAAGATAATGTTCTTAGTAAATAACGAACATTATTTTTCTCCTAGAAATAATATTATGGTTTCTTCAGGGCATGAAATCGTTGAAAATGATGTGATATGTTGAATAGCGATAGAGAATGAAACAATAATAAATTGTGAGCTGCTATCTTTGTGTTCCTCATTATAACACATGGATCAATAAGTTCAGAGACTAACCCAGAGATGGCGCTCGTAGTAAACCAGTAACCAGGTCTTTCTAAAGTACTAACCTTTGCTTGAAACGTGTCAAAATTTTAAGTCGATCGGACCAGAAACAGCTGAGTTATCGAGTTTGGAGTAAAGTCGTTTTGTAGTTTGTTTAAAAAATGGAAAAAACCGAGTTTCGTGTTCTGATAAAACATTGTTTTTTAATGGGTAAAAACACCGTCCAAGCGAAACAATGGATTGAAAAATGTTACCCGGACTCTTGTCCATCAAAAACAACGATTTGTCGGTAGTTTGCCGAGTTTAAACGTGGTCGTACCGACACAAATGACGCGGAACGCTCGGGTAGACCTGTGGAAGCCATTACACCGGAAAATGTGAGTGAAGTGACAAAAATTATAATGAAAGATCGTAAAGAGAAGCTCCGTGAGATTGCTGAGATGACACAGATATCATATGGAAGTGTATTTACTATCCTTCATGAAAAATTGAGCATGAAAAAGGTTTTTTCCAAGTGGGTGCCGCGATTGCTTTCGATGGAACAAAAACAGCAACGAGTCGATGATTCAGAAAGCTGTTTATCGCTATTTACTCGCAGCAAAAAAGATTTCTTGCGTCGTTACGTGACCATGGACGAAACATGGATACATCACTACACTCCAGAGTCGAAGCGGCAGTCATCTGAGTGGCGCACAGCTGGCGAAAGCCGTCCGAAGCTTCCGAAAACGCAGCAGTCAGCTGGCAAAGTCATGGCGTCAGTTTTTTGGGATACGCATGGCGTGATTTTCATTGACTACCTCGAAAAAGGTAAATCGATCAACAGTGATTATTATATTGACTTGCTGGTGCGTTTGAAGGAGGAAATCGCAAAAAAACGACCGCACATGCAGAGAAAAAAAATCCTTTTTCACCAAGACAATGCACCCTGCCACAAGTCGATGAAAACAATGGCAAAATTGAACGAATTGGGCTTTGATCTGCTTCCCCACCCCCCATACTCGCCAGATTTAGCCCCCAGTGACTACTGGCTCTTTGCTGATCTTATAAAAATGCTCCAGGGGAAAAGATTTGGCTCAAATGAGGAGGTCATCGCTGAAACTGAAGCTTATTTTGAAGCGAAAGATAATTTTTTTTATAAACATGGTATTGAAAAATTGGAAAAGCGTTGGAACGATTGTATCACCCTAAAAGGTGATTATGTTGATGAATAAAAAAAAAATTTGCAATAAAAATGTTGTTTTCAATGTTAGTCTCGGGACTTATTGATCCATGTGTTATGTTTGAAATCTACCCTGCTTATTAGTATTTTTAGTAATTCTTATTATTAGGACTTTAAAAAATTTATGGTTTGTGATAGTTAATATCATTAAAATGAACTGAAAACTCTTTGAAAGGAACTTTTCTTTAAATTAATTTCATATTTTTGAGACATAAAGAAAAGTTTTCTTTAACTAGTTTTAGATATTTTATTTATCCAATGAGAACTGAGTTCATAGTCAAAACTGATTAATTAATCCGTGCAGTTGTAATTTAAATGTCTGTCTTAACTAATGACTTTTTTTTCGATTCATCTGAATTAGTGCAATATCCGTAAAAACACACTTTCGCAAATTGTGTTTAAAATTTTTCGATTTTAATAAATAACAAATGTTTTTGGAAAATGATAGTTTTCTAAGAATAATTAATAATTCAATAAAATATAATAATTGATACTTAAGACATCTGTATACATTTAACACGTATCTTAAGGGAAAAAGCAATATTAAGAAATTGTCAAGAATAAAATGTGTATTAAAGTCTATTCAGTGATATTAAGTTTTATTATCTCTGAAGGAGTTCATGATTTATAAACTTAGCAAGATTCTATTTTCAGAAACAGTAATTTTTTTTTCATTTCAAATATGAATGTAGATATAATTCAATCTTTTGGAGATGAGATACTTGATAAAAAAAAAAAGTAATGGTTAAGTAATAATAGAATATACACATACACTAATAATAATCCCAAAGATTACAATACCAGTAATTTTTAAAGCGGTTTACCGGTAAATTGCCAATTTCAGTCTCCAATTATTATTTATAATTTTGAATCATTTCTACAAGTAACTTGATAAGTTATGTTCATAAATAATGCATACTTTTTTGTACCGATTCTACGGACTATTGTTGCTGCGAAACAACATTGAACAATAGTAGAAACGTTTTGTGGCTGATATTAATAAAAATGTATAAATGAATTGTAAACATTTTCAACAGGAAAAATGTAAGGGATAATATGTTCAAATAGTGTATAATTATTTAACAATTATTAAACCAACGATTATAAAATTCGATGAAGCTTTTCCATATAGCTGAATTATTTTGTACAAATATTATATCACAATAAGTATACAAAAAAGTTCATCAATTGCATCTCTTAAGTGTAATTTTTTAAACAAGTTGACTAGAAATCAAGTATATAATTACATATTTTTAAATTTTTTTTCATTAAGGCAATTTATTCATGTATAAGTATGACTTATAATTTGTTATTATACAGTGGAATATTTATTTATAGCATATAGGTTTATAGTACTAAATATTTTTAACACAGTTTATAAAAATCAAATGAAATATTTTACCATCATGAATTTTTATTTTACATTCCCAGTTTAAAGAATTCTCAGGTATCAAAATATCGATTTTGTTTGAGAATTATACCAAATTACCGATAATAGAAAAAAGTCTCGGTAAATTTACAATCTCTAATTATACGATATTCACGTATAATAACAAGAGTAATTTTGAAAAATTTATTTTAATAAACGAAAAAGGATCATTATGGAATACCTGTACAAAACATTCAATAAATTGTTTTAATTCGAAGAATATTTATCTATAAGGAGCAAAGAATTTTATTGATTGTCTATATACATTCCACAAAAATTAAATCACAATGCTTTATAATGATTTTTTTTTTTTAATTTCAAACATATCTACGAGATAATACATCATAAAAAATGCAAGCTTATCCTCTGAAACTAATCTGTCGTAAAAATGATTAATTGTAATTGCTATCACTTTTAATTGCTGTATAATGATTAATATATTGATTGAATTTAAATCTCCGGCGCATTAAATTTCAAGCTGGAGTAAATATATTTTATTCATATATTCTATTTCTTGTATCGTAAAATATACAATGAAATGTATAATATTTAATTAAACGTAAGTAATATTTTGGAACACGGCACTGGCATCACCTGCTCCCTTTTTGCACAACCCCCATTTATCCCGATCGCGCTTTGAGTGACAGGAGCAAGAAAATGGCGTCCGACCTAATCTTCATGCTTTCTCCTATTGGCGAATTCTAATCCTAGTTATTATTCGGAAGTGTCAGGCTAACACGTGCTTGCCATTGTCATCAAAATTGGCTCTCGACAGAAAAAGGACTGCCGCAGCCAAAGCGCCTATCAAAACTTTAATGGTGTGCGAAAATGCGCCAAAGTTTTTCCTGTTTTTGAGCAGTTAACAAAACTTGTTAAACAAAAAACTCCGGTATATTTTTATAACTCCTGAATTCTATAGAAGTATCTCAATTGTTTTATATTACTTAGTTTTAATTAACGCTATTTTTAAAGTTCTTTGGAAAAAACTTGAAATATAAGAAGTTAATCGCTGCTTTTGTTGAAATAAGCTATCTTAATTCTTTACTATGATAAAAATTGTAAAACTATTCAATGCGGTTTGTAAGATTAGCAAATAAAGAACTTTTATGCGTTCAGATTAAAAAGAATCATATCCTCATTAACTGAATTTGTATGACAACTTAGTTTTGTTTGTTTCTTTCTTTACGTTGCTATCGAAATATATTAATGTATAAAATTGTTTTTTATTCATCCGTAGCTTACTTTTTGCTTTGTACTCGACTCATTCTAACTTGAATAATTTTAATAATTAATTAACTATGATTTCCACAGAGCAATTAATTTCTATTTTCAGTATACATTAAAATATTTTAGAAAAATTCATAAAAAGTCTAAATTATTTTTTTTTATGTATGTCTCTGATTGGAATATACTTAAAGATTTAGTTGTATATATATAAAATAAAACTCATAATGTACAAAAGAAGCACATAATAAACATTATTATAAGGTAATAATAAATTACAAATTACAAGAAAAATTAATTAATCTATAATTAAAATGTAAAATTAAAACTAATTTTTAAAAAATATACTATTATTACATTAGAAAGAAAAAAGTTATTGAAACTTACAAAATAGAAATAAAAAAATAAGACTGCATAGTCAAATTAAGGAGATAATCAAAACTATAAAGAATTTTTAAAAAAGTCAAAAAGGGAATAAACTAATTTAAAATACTTTTTCTGACTGTGGGTAGAAATGCGGATTGTACAAGAATTAATGAGCAGCCATCCCACTTCTATACTTTATAACAAATTGGTAAAAATCATAAATTCAAAACAAAAGTTCTATTTCGAAAAAAATGAAACAAAGTAATCAAAATCCATTACAGCCAAATTTTAAGAAAAATTCATTAAATATCAAATGTGCATGTTTTAATGGCAATATGTAACAATTTATAAACAGATAAGAAGTATTTTACTTTTTTAAGTAAAAATAGCTTACTTTAACTTACTTACTTTTTAAGTAAAAATAACTTACTTTAACTTACTTACCTTTTTAAGTAAAAATAACTTACTTTAACTTACTTACTTTTTTAAGTAAAAATAACTTATTTAACTTTTAAATAAAAATAACTTACTTTAACTTACTTACCTTTTAAGTAAAAATAACTTACTTTAACTTACTTACCTTTTAAGTAAAAATAACTTACTTTAGCTTACTTACTCTTTTAAGTAGTAAAAATAAAAATTATGTTGCATTGGACAGAGTTCACAAATATAACTGTGATTAACAATTCATCATTTTTTACAATAGAGTATTAAGACATTTATTCAGTATTTTTTTTAATTAAAATTTATATTAATTCGAGTTAATTTAATGTTTTTAAGAAATTGCTTTCCAAAAATTGTCTTAATGATAAAAACTATTTAAAAAATTAACATTTCTCCTGAAATATTTATCAACACAACTGAAAAACCATTGTAAGATATTGACTTCTATGTTCATAAACGAAAATTTTCTTGTGTTATTTCGAAACAGATGGAAAAATAAATTAGGGGAAAGAAAAAGAAATGTTTTATAAAAAAAGTGTAAAAAAGTAATTATGCTAACTACAAAATCCCTTTTAGTGATACACACAGCAAAAGGATAAAAAACATAAAGTAACAAACCATTCCAAATGCTTCAGAATAAATATGAAATATAAGAAAAATAACGTTAATTTAAAAAGTCCGAAAATCTTCTCATACTTTGTATACTAATACCAAAAAAATGCGGAGGGGAAATCTGTATTTAATTGATATTAAGTGACGTTTCCATAACTTTTTAAATAACTTTCACCTTCATTAGAATGAATATCTTCAACAGTTCCACATTTACTTCATCAGGATATAATTAATTAAATGCAATCTACTTTTAAAGGGAAATAAAATAAAAATATTTTACGAAATTACTATTTAGATATATAAAATTGATCAAACTAAGTACCTTGTTCAAAAAAAAAAAAAAAAAAAAAATGAGAAAATCATGATAATGGCATTTTTTTTTCATTTAATATCTAACTCAATTGATTCACTGAGTCACATTACATAATTTTCATCAAACGTAAAAATTTTCTACAGTAAATTGTGAATCTGCCGACGGCAGTAAAAGAGGTTTATCTGCAAGTTCTAGAGGCAAGCGGGGAAACATTACTTAAGGTTAACAATTTTCGTTCTTGTCTACTGCCAGAAGAAGTTAAAGGTGCAGATAGTAGATGAAAAATTATTTAAATGACGTCGATTTAACAACATTTCTTAAAACTGAGCTATCTATTTCATCGTTAGACCATCTAAAATAATCAAATGCTCCAATCATTCTAATTTATAGTTATCCGAATTCTGGAATATGGCCAAATATAACTTCTTTAGAACTCTAATATTGGAATCTCTCTCAAAATATAACTTCCTCATATATTTGGCCATTTCATTGTAAAATAAAACTTTTTTTAAAAAAAAATGCTAGTGTGAGAGTAAAAAGCTGAAATGTAATGTATAATTAAGACATTAATGAAAAAAATTCAGTTGCATGTTTAAAAAATGAGAGATGAGACTAATAATAAATTAGTTAGGAACAAGACTTTTTGAAATTTTTATAAATTTGAGAATAAAATCTTCCAGAACTAAAAATCTAAAACTACACTCTGACATTTAAATGTACCGAATAAATCCTTAAAAGCTGAATTGTGACAATTAATAATGATAAATGTCTTTAATGGCTTAAAATATATTGAAAAGTTAAAACAGTTTGTGAGACAGATATTTCTCTAAGGTTTTAAATTATGAAACAGATTTTTTTATATGCAAATCTTTTCACTTTTATTTTCAAAATCATCAAAATCTGAATTTAGGTAATTACTAATGATTAATGTCTGTAAAAATTAATCCGGTATTAAAGCGTTAAAAGAGTGATTTTGAGATTTATAGTTCTGTAACGTTTAATGTTATAAATCATGCTTTTTTCAGCATGCAAAGCTTCTAGAATTTTAAGAATTGAACTAATAAATCACCAATAAATTTATGATTTGTAATTTTTTCCAATGGTTTTAAGAGAACAGCCACTTTGCAAAATACTTATTTTTTATACTATTTTTTTATTACAATATATTCTTATTGCGTTATCACACTTTTTATTTAATTATTATCACATTAAAATATTTTGAAAAAATAAAAAAGTAAGTACACAAGATAAAAATTTTACAAGATTTACAGTGCTTAAAATTTTGCAGATTTTTAAATTATTACAGTTGTTAGAAGAAAATAATTTTATTCTATAATTTTACAGTTCGATAAACAAACACATTTTATAACATTTATTCAGTTTTAAATTTTCCCATTGCTTAGTGAATTATGTAGAAAAATTAACTAATTAAAATAATAACGTGCAAAATTAAGAAGTAAATTGTTGTGAATCAAACAGAAAATTTAATTAATTTAAAAAATAAAGTGGAAAATTAAGAGGTAAATTGTTGTGAGTTATTTTTTACTTTTCCCTTTATTCTTAACAGTATTTATTAAATTGTTATGATGCCAATATCAGTTATTCTTTAATTATTCTTTACTTTTCCTTATTGTATTATTTATTATATTGTTATGATGTCAATATATTCGTAGAAAATATTTTCTCCAAACAGAAATAGTAGAAGGAATTACGTAGTGTTTATTTTTCAAAGAAGTATACATATATTACTCTATTTTTATGTCCTGAAACTGACATTTGCCACTTTATGGTTTAAAATTTTTTGGAAAATAACAATTTTGAAGTTGCATATGAAAAATTGATATTTGCTTCATTATGGATTTTTTATGGCATTTCATCCAGATGATTTTTTTCTTGATAAAATTGCAAAACTCAGAATTAAGGAAAACAAATTTATGTTTCGATGAAAGAAATTATAATTTTAAAAGTTTCAGAGCATGGTAAAAAAATGTAGTGGTATAAAAAACGATTTACGTCGTTTAAAATTATTCGGCGATTGCTTCAATTTTACAGATGCAAAGTTAAAGTCACTACATAATTATTTTGATATAAATTATGTTTTACAGTTAATATATATGCATTAGAGAATTATTTCGATAAATGAATAGAAAAATTTCCAATGGGCAAAACACATACAAATATTTAAAATCTGTAATGTTCAAAAATCTTACTTAAAGTTTTGACTAATAGACAATTTTACAAGATATTTTATGAGAATTGTTCTAGCATTTAATAAGCTTATAAAATTGAAATCTAAAGAAATATACAAAAATTTGTGTGATTTTAAAATTTAAAATTAAACAGAAAATAATATTTGTGCAATTTATATTATGAACTACATTTGGAAATATATAAAACAGAACGAAGTAAATTAACAAATTCATATTAACTGTAATTTTTATCTTTTTTAATAGTTATTTTTTTCAAACCATGTAAAAAAAAAAAACTCTTTTTCTGGCTGAATCAATTATTCTAAAAAGATAACTTAACCATTGTCTTTATTAAAATTAATTACTTTTTGTGAAAAGAAAAAAAATTACGATAGTAACTTTTTCTCTTTTTTTTTCCTGTTGTTTTTAGCAATATTTTCATGTTATTAAGTTAAGCAATATCTCAAGATGTATTTTCGGTGCGCACTGAATTTTATAAAATTTTTATTTTCTCCCGAAATTATTAGATGGGCAATTCTTCGCCAAAGACAGCAACCCTCCCATCTACCCTTAAGAACCCTTGTTTGACAGAAACTCGGAAAGCCTTTATCTATTGACTTCATCTCCTAATACCTTCGTCGAATGGGGATTCTGCTCCATTTTATGCAAATCCTACACAAGAGAGAGAGAGAGAGGGAACCGCAAAGTGGAAAGTTACTTATCCGACTTGTTGCCGGAAAAATGATTCGTGCCAGGGTATTAGTGGTTCGCGGATCCGATAAAATTAGAATTAATTAGAGGAACACATTCGCCTCTAATTCACCTCCCTTAAATACTCCCTTTTAAAACGGGGAGAGGCTCGCTGCGAGACGACTTAGTGGCTCCGATGTGTCACCGAGAAGAACCTTACCATTCCACATAATTAATTCTACAGAGAGATGAAAATGTAAATTTCGTTTTGAAGTCGGCATTAGGGTCTCTAAGATTGAATTTAATCTTCCTGGCGTAGACGCGACTGCAATTATTTAAGATTCTGCAAGATTTTCTATAGGGGCACGTTTACTCTGGGAAAGTTTAATTAAAGGGACTGAAGACGTGTTTCTTATTCTTTAGTGTCGGATAGGGTTGCTCAGTATGGGGGTGGATTTATTCGGCTGTCAGCTTAGAGAACTGATTTTCTGCGTTGCATTGACAGATCAATCCACAGTGCCTCGATTGGAATTAAGAAATTAGTGTACATTTATTGGAAAAATTTGTTGTATTTACTTTTAAATGATTCCAGTACTTTGGTTAATAAGTTGGGGGAATACAAAATATCTTATTTTAAGCTCAACCATAAATTTCTAAATGACATTTCTCTGTGTGATATTAATGCAGCTAGATAATAAAGAAAGCTTTTAAAATTGATTTTCAAATTGAAATCTTTTCTTTTAAGAGTTATTTATTACGTCATTAGAATTAATATTATTTCTGTATCGTCGTTTCCAGATATGGTTCTTAAAAGAACAGTTAAAATTGAGATTTGGTGGCAGTAATTATTATGACTCTTTAAATTACTCCAAAGATAAGGAAAATGAAAGACGCTAAATAAGTTAAAATATCACATGGATAAAACTTATTTTTGGGGTGTATTATTATAAAACAATAGTTCTGATTTATTATGGGTAGAAGAAGATTTCCTTTTATCTAACTGTGAAGCTATGAACAAGCATCAGCCCATAAATTTATATAAGAGCTCTATTTCCATTCCTAATCACTGAAAAAAAATGCATATTCAAATGTAGTAAAAAAAACTAATCATTCATTTCAAAATAAATGGAAGAGCAACAACTTCTGCATACTAATTCATTCTTTCTTTTATGAAAATTTCTGTCACGTTTTCCATTATTTTAAATAATTTTTCAAACAATGTTTATATACGGAGTTAATTCAAATCTATCAAGGAGGATTATTGTTCTAGCAATATTATTAAAATGGTAGTCAAAGAGAGAGAGAGAGAGAGAGTTCATGACATTTAAAAATATCTAATTTTCTAAATGTAAAACTTGATTTAGTTTTTGCTTTTATATATATATATATATATATATA
>BMAW01064348.1:137889-157314 GCA_019974015.1 Nephila pilipes | reverse complement strand
TATATATATATATATATATATAGCTCGCTTTTTCTTCAAATTTGAAAAGCATTCTGGAAATTTCGCAATAATATTTATTTATTTCATCCACGTATTTCGACAAAATTATTTTCTTTATTGGAATCTTTTAACAAGTATGAATGTATTAAAGGAACAGATGTATGAAGGAGGAGATTATACAAAAATTCTGCGCAAAGTCAGCAAAACCTTAGTTGCTCCTTTTTTTCACCAGAGACAAATGGCATAGGGTGCTAACTACATTGTCTAAATGGGAAATACAGTAAAACTATTTTAAGCAATCTTCTGTTGTTCATGAAGTTGACATCTTTTTATCATCTCTGAATATTTGGTTGTATCATTTCCCCCCATTATCCGGTGACCCGTATTTCGGATACCCCGAAACGATTCTGGTCCCAATTACTCCGACCCAATGAGATTTTACTGCTCTTTTTTTTTTTTAATTATTTATGCTACATTTTTAATATATTAATATTCCGCACTGTAATAGGTATATCGCTTGCAAATATATATTAATTCATTTATTTTCTTTTTCTATATCAATGTTACATTCAAAACATTTCATCAGTATATTAACATATGTCTCATAATATCAACCCGTTATATTACAAGGTAAATTAACTATTTACTGAAGCCTAATTCATTATATTCTAAATATTTCATTAGAATGTTTTCTATAAATGATTAAATAACTTTTTGGAATTGGGTGAAACATAATAGCATTTCGATCCATTAACCTAAGAACGTAAAAATCATGATGAATTTGGCCTAGTAAATTTTTAGAATCCTGAATACAATTATTCAGAAGCCATTTCCTCAAGGAAACAGCTACAAAATTATACATAATAATTCCAATCAGTTACCAGTAATGAATTTTGGGTTGATATTCAAATTATGAAATACAGTTTTTACTGAAACCCATTTTTCCAGC
Source organism: Nephila pilipes (assembly GCA_019974015.1). Classification (NCBI taxonomy): domain Eukaryota; kingdom Metazoa; phylum Arthropoda; class Arachnida; order Araneae; family Nephilidae; genus Nephila; species Nephila pilipes. Next base: position 156,365 of record BMAW01064348.1, on the reverse strand, counting down.
GTGATAACATTAAACTAGCCTTTCTTTTAACGATACTTTTCTATTCAAACTAATTGCTTTGAATAATTGATTAAAATCTCCATTCAAAAACAGCATAGCTTTCCATACCTCGTTAACAAAATGTGCTTTGTTAAAATAATAATCAGCTGTAATATATGATTAAAAATAATAAAAAAATGCTGCTCAATCCTTTTAAAAATATTATTTTATGAGTGATTGCTTACCAAAGATTTATTATAGTTAATTATATCAAGTTGTAAAGAGATTGTAAATCATAATTTTTTTTTTATTTCATAATCAAAACATGCAAATAATGCATGCTTTTCTTCAATAAGGCGAAATTTGAAATACTTCCGTGTTTAAATATTGTAGCGAAGATTGATTATTATTAGTGATTGATTGAATTAATGAATAACGAAAAAATGAATACATCATCACAGAAACATACACACACATTATTGATAAGATATATGATATGTTTATACGAGAAAAAGAAATTAAGTTTTCTGGTTGTAAAATAATTATTTTGTTATTAAGTATAACTCGTATATGTGAGCATTTAATTACTCTGAGGAGGAAGTATGTATATTTATCTTCTGAAAATATTTTTGATCAAGGGATGGAAAATATTAATTAAACTTAAATAATATAGATATTTTCCTTCAAATATCTAAATAATTTACGTCTGAAAACGTTTTTGTTAAAATAAAAATTAATTTGGAGATATTAAGGAACAACTTAAAAAATAACTTTGGATTAATGTATAACAATTTAATGAATATTAATGTATATATTGTTTTTTAAAATACAACTTACGAATACCTTATCAGAGAAATTAACATTTATTTATTGATTGAAATTAATGAAAATAATATATATATCCTTTTTTTATATACCTATTTCCTCTTTTAATAATAAAAAAAACATTTTGATTGGTTTTATTGGCAATGGAAAATCTGAATCCCATGAGAATGTAGTGTTATATATTTAGTTACTTTATTTTATAATTATGATTTTATTTTATTTTATCTATTCTTCTTTTTCAGGCAGTTCACGATCTATTTTTGAAGCTATTTTGGGTGGGTAGTTGGGTTATGGTCTTGAATTCGTGGTCGGTGATGTTCCATTAGAATCTAGTGTTCTAGGCGTGATTCTTATAAGACCCCGACATCACTTGAAGGGGAGTGAGGAACTAGCAAAAGAACTTTCCTTATCACTTAACCTAGGTTAAAAATTTCGATGTCCGTTGCAATAGCCCACGTTTAGCTTTTAAGTTACGACGATAATTAACTTTTAATCAATCCGAAATGTAAATTTACAAAGTGCTAATTTCTAGTTTAGTATATAACGGCTTTCTTAGACGCAGTCTAAGTGATATATTATTGGTGTAAATTGTACAACTTCCTAGTAATTGAAATCACCAACCACGACGGTGGTTTTTCGAGGATTTAACTTGGAATACAAAGACTATGAATCATATTTAACTTCACGAATTATTTAGTTGCAGTTGACACACACATATATATTTTCAATATTTTTTGTTTATTATTAAACTATTCTGTTTAATAAGAGTTCTAGAAAGTTATAGGAAACTATTCTGTTTAATAAGTTGAAGTTTAATTTCGTCTTACCACTCAAGCTGAAAGTCAGTGAAATCATTTGGTTCAACAAAAGCACTAGCTTATCTCAAACCTTTTTTTAATGTGGGAATCTTGCTCCCTCCCTGCCCCCAAGAACAATAAAACTGTATGAATTATTTAAAATAAGGTTTAAATCTCATGAAGTTTTTTTCTTTTTTAAATATATATCAAATTTCATCAGTAATATTTTTTATAAGAGATGAAGCTCTTATAGTCTTAACATTTAATACTTAAATATTATAAGCATTTAAGTTCGGATTGTCTTAGATTCTTCTAATGTACTGCGTAACTCTTCAGCATTCATGAAATGGAGGAAAAAGTGTTGAAAAATGTTATTAGTTGAATGGTTTTGTCTTTATTGTATTTTTTAACATTATGAATATTTCAACTTTAAAAAATAAAATAGCAAATTAATTCAATAAATTATTTGATGTACGCTATTAATCAAAATAATTTTTTAAGTAAGAACTTCGTTTAAGGAAAAAAAATAAGCAAACTTTTTTAAGAAATACTGATAATTTTGCAAAATTGTAAGGTTTAGAAATGTTTCTTTATTTCTATTTACATAATAAAAAACATAATATCATGTCCAGTTAAACCTGATTGTAAGTATTTCTTTTCATCTCCCTTCTTGATGAATGCAATGTTTTTCAATTCTTAGAGGGGGGGGGGGGGGAAATTATATTTCAAATAAAAAAAATTTCCTTTGGCCTTGAGTAGCGATTCTAATTAATAATTATTTCAGAATAAAAGACCATTATGTTTTCAAAGTGAGCCATTTCACTTTACATTTAAGGAAAAGAAAGTAATTACGACAGACAAAAATGCCACCAACTTGTTATTCAATGAATCTTGTTAAAAAATTTTTAGAATATAGGTCTCTTACAATTTACATTAATGTGATTAGAACATTGTTAATCAGATTTTAAAATATCTATAAAAATATTTCGAAAATTGAACACATTGTTTATGATAACAGTATGAATTTGGATCCATTAATGATGGTGTTTTTCTCTTTCTCTACAAAGCCTTTGATCACCATTAGCAAAACGTTTTAGATAATTTGATCAATAAAGTTTAATGTTCAGTATAAGTTACTTAGATAAAGGAAATAGCCTTTAGATATAAAAGTAGTATTAATGTAATTCTTGTAGCAAGGGAGAAAAGCTTAAAGAAAATAAATTGTTTTTAACAGTCATTACGCATAAAAAGGAAAGATTTTGTTTATTACGTAAAAGTTATTAAAATAAAGTTATTTTGGAAACTATCCTAAAAGTGCGCCCAATTTTCAGCATTTAAACTTGAGGGGTTCGACTATATCACTGAAAGAACAATATTAATAAAACAAATTGCCAAGCAAACAGTACAACGGCGTAGAGTTCTTTTACCAATTCATTTTAACAATTTCTTTTTCATTAAATAAGCTGAATATCGATAGAAAGTACTCCACAGGCCACTTAAGAGAAATATCCAGCATACAACTTTATTACGACCAGCCACTTCTGCGAAATAATCCATTCTTCTCAACAGAAAATACTTTTTCCTTTTCCCCCAAGAAAACAGAAAACCATCTCCAAAACTTCATTTTCCGCACAAAAGAAAACACTTTTCCCCATATGTCCCCGCCACCAAAATTCTCTCATAAACCGCATTGTAAGAATTACGTCGCTGCGGAATGGCATCACCGTATATCAGACGACATTTAATAAGAGCCCTCCCTCTCACCACAAATCACACGAAAAAGCTGGCGCAAAAAGAACAAAGAAAAAACAAAAAGAGGGGGTTTAGGAACGAAGAGAGCGAAGGAACATACTTTCGGGGAAAAAAGAACGCTGATTTCATCGTGTTCGAATGCTGATACGAGAAAGCTCATTTCTAGGCATTTCCCTCCCCCTTTCTCAAATTAATTGTTCCCCAGCTTGACAAATGAATAAGTTGCTGTCAGAACTTGAGCTGCGAGAAAGCTTTAAGGAGCTTTATGGCCATTACAAGATGGTTCGGACATGTTTTTAATTTTGGCTCTGCTTCGGCGTAATTGGGGTGGGCCGAAACAGCTGGTGTTAGAAATCCTCCTATCCCCCGAGCTCTAGGGCTTCCGTCCAATCAGGGCTCGCCGTCTTTTCATCCTTCATTTTCCAGGACTGTTCTTTCCTTCTACTGCATCCCCCCTTCTTCCGAGTGCTGGAGAAGTTCTTTGGCGGTGAAATGGATCAAGTCCGCAAAATGGCGATGAATGAGAGAATATTTCGGCGAGAAGTTGAGAATGAGAGCGCATAAAAATTTTCAATCTCTATCGATTGTTCTTACAATCAGGGTTTTTAAGAACAATTAATTTTGTAAAAGAGTTTTTTTTTCTTTCTTTTTAACTGAGAGTCTGTTTATATGAGCTTTTTTAAAACTAATTCAGCATTGAAAAGGTTTTCCAATTCAATTAATGACTTTTAAAATTTGCAAAGAAAACAAATTTATTAGAACTTGTGAAAAGTCTCTTATAAATGCACTTACTGTATACCAATAATAGATTATGCACAAAATTATCCAAAGCCTAATATTTAAATACTTGAAATTTAAATTACACTTAATGTAAAGAATCCACAGCCAAATGTATTTAGTAATTTGTTTATTATTTTTTATTACTATCAGAATTCTTAAAAATTTTTAATATTCTAGTTTTTTTTAAATACTTTAACAAGAATTACTTTTTTTTAAATATTTTATTAGAACAAAAAGTGATAAAATACATCATAAGTTTTGGTATATTCTATTTAATGAACATCTATTATTATTCATGGTCCAACTAAGTTATATACAATTATGCTTTTTTCTTCACAATGAAACATTTTCTCATAGAAAATGCTTTTAATTAATCTTAAGTTGAAAACGTTTCAAAAGCGCACGATATTTTGTATCGTATAATTCATGTAAATCGCATTCTTATGAAGGAATTTAACAGCAAATATTGCTCTTAAATTCCTTTGAATTTAAGTTTATATAGAAATTAAGCAGAATTTTGAAACATAATTCACACAAATATTTTCCTTACAAAGTATATAGTCTTTTACAGTTTTTTATTATTATTTATAATAATTACAATTTTTTGTGAAATCTTTTAATTGTTCATTATTGAAAAATATAGCGCAATTCATCTCAAAGAATTAGAAAAGAATATATAAATCACTTTCTTGCTTTTATTACAAATACAGAGACTATGAAGAGTATCAATTTGGCCATATATAAGATTTTATTACTTTGCAATATTTTGTAGCTTAATTTTCATAACAAATGGAAATTAGAAAACAATAACACATTGTTATATATTGTATACATGCATTGTTATTTGCAAGTTATATGCGTGTTTAATAATTCATATAGAGGGAGAAAAAAAGTGTTTCTATTGTTTTATGTTTATTACAGTTATTTTTTTTATTAATTCCTTTTTCTTTCGTATTAATTTAATTTAATTAATAGTTATTAATTTGGGCAACCTCTGTGGCTTAAATATAATTTTTTAAAGGAAACCCTACATCTTTTATTACAAGATATAATAAAAAAGAACATTAACATGACATTAGATTTCATCAATTTGTTTAGTTCCTGGATAAAAATCAAAACAAGATTAATTATATATATATATATATATATATATATACTTACACACACACACACACACACATATATATATATATAATGTCTAAATTGATAATAAATACGTTCCAAACTGGATTTTCGGGAAACAAATTGAAAAATACAAATAATATGTGTTTAACAATTCATTTAGAAAAAAAAAAAAATGATTTTACTAATTTATGCTTACTACTGTTATTTCTTCTTCCTTTTATTTTAGCTTATTATATATATTGTAGGCGTGGTACCTATTGGTCATAGTCACGAATTCGCGACCGACGTTACTTCTGTGGAATCGTTGGTTCGATTCTGATGCTACTAAAAACTTTAAGTGTAGCAGGGTTGATGCACGTTAAACCTGTCTAGGCCTCCAAGTTTTTCCATTGGAGTGTTTAGAAAATTTGAAGAAGATGCAAGCTCAGATGTGGTCCTCGTTACTTGACCACACCTGAGGCCTTAAATTCTATGTTCCGTCGCCAATAACCCCCGATTCTGAATACGATATAAATAAACAATAAATTATTATTATATATGTTTTCGATTGCATTTACTGTCTTTCCACCTAATGTTTTTTCCCCGAAACGAGATCAAATGTTTTTTTTTTTTTTTTTAATCAATGTGTTTAATGGTTTCTTTTTAATAATGAAAGAGAAATATAAGTAATACAGAGAATGTAAAGGAATTTAAAAAATTTGTAGCTGTTAGATGCAATGAGTTTCTGAATTTCTTTGAAGTTTTGTCATTAATTCATTTTGTAAAAATTTACCTATTCTTTATCTCTTTAATTATGGTATACATTTCAAAAACAGGCATTAAAGGGGGGGGATGTCCTGCCTAATTTTGTACATCACAGCAATATTAAGGATAGAAAATCATTATTTTACCAAACAAATAAAATGAAGTAGTTACTTTTTAAATGTTTTAATGTATATATGAGGGGAGGGGGAGTACAAAGGATTACACTTACGTTTTACTCAAAATATTTTAATTATAATAAAATAAATCAAATGACATCAATTAAATTATTATCATAAACATTAATGGACATAACGTTAAATATTGTCGGGTTCTAAGTCCTCCCAATGTCGTGGAAGGGAATTTTGGAAGGTGCCACCTCTGGTGTCGTCCTCGTCACTTGACTGAAGCTCAAAATCTGTCACCAATTACCCTCGTATTGCTTTTAAGTGGGACGTTAATAACATAATCAATCTAAATTTTTATCAGATATTGCCAGAAAGGACATTTTTCGTATAAAATTCGCGAAAATCGGCAATGACAAGTAAAGAAAATCCAATAATCTATTCGAAATACTCCCTCTTTTCACAACAGCGTTTACAGCTCTCACACTAATTTTTCTCCCTTCCGAAGGCTAAGTACTGTTATCTCTCTGTAGTGAAATGAATGAATTACATGTTAAATGTTTGTCTAAAACGAAAACATGTTCAGTTGGGCCTTCAAAGTATAGAAACATTAATATTTATCCTGCCCGAACTCAATACGGGGCATCACAAATGTTTCACATTTAAGTTGCCCACCTGGATTCGGGCGACACTGACAAAGGGTTGAAGTATCTACACAATAATTTCTCTTGCATGGAATAAAGTGTTTGAATTCTGGATTTTCTTTTCTTTTCTTTTTTGAAGTCTAAAATATAAATATTTTGACAGCATTGAAATTTAAAAATATATTTAAAAAAAAAAAGACGTTGTACATAATTTAAGGTATCCTATTTCGTTAAAAACTCGATTTTCGGAGAAAAAAATACCGAATTATTTTTATTTGTCCATTAAAATATTTGAAATCTCCCCTTTCTAAAGCTGCCTTCCATTTGTAGTTACGGTACATAGTAATCAAGTTATAAGTATTTTAATATCACACATTTCCTTTGTTTTCTGAACAAGTTTTAACTTTAAATCCATTAATCTGAAGAATATAGTTTTCTGTATGTTTACAATTTTTGAAAGGTAATAACGAATGTTTTTTTTCTGTATATTAAAAGTATTTAGTAGAAATGTTTTTCATATTATTCTGAAAATCCCGAATTTTTGTAATGTATGGTATATAAGTGGATTTATTCACATTTTAATCCATAAGAGTGGAGGAATATTTTTAAGAAAAACGCGTGTTGTTATTTCGACTCATAATAACTCTGCAAATAATGTGAATTATTAAAAAATCCTAGTTCAGGCTCTGTACAGGTGTCATATCAATGGATATGCTAAACAACAATGTTATAGAAAGATTTTTCATGAAAGGAGAATATTTTGAAAATGAGCTATTTTTTTTTTATTATTATTATTTTATGCTAAAAAATTGCATTAATTTTTTTTTTTTTTTTTTTAACAATAAAACTTTTGAAATGCTTTTTTTATGTACGTTCTAATTCAGATGATACAAAATATCAAAAAAAAATTATTCATTTATACATTTTTTCAAAATCATTTTTCCCAACGTAGTCGGATGCCTTAAGAACTTAGGACAAATAAAATTAAAGATTACATAGAAAATCGAATTTTCTTTTTCAAATCAGACATCCAAAGTAGAACACGAAAAAGAAAACACCTTTGAAAACGAATGATCGGAACAAAAAAAAATTATATTTATGGACAATATTTTCCTCGTTAATTTAGATTAATCATGAATTATTCACTTTCAGAAAAAAAAAAAAAAAAAGTCCTTGTTATTTTGGAAAGCATTTATAGCTCTCCCGTACACATCATCGCTCTGTAACTTAATCACCATCGAATACATTAGGCCATTTTAGCTCTTAAAGCGCCTCCAGTTTGTCGCAGGCCTCTGTGACGGGCCTGTATTAAATATGAATCTAAAGAAAAGACTAATGATCCATCCGTGAAGCTAAGCGCAATATGACGAGCTTCTCAGATTCGACCACAAGACCAGAAACCAATGAAAAAAAATTGGACGTCTTATCATAGCTTGGAGTGGAAATCTTGAACAAAATCTTTTTTTTTTCTGTCTCTCTTTGTTCGTTATTTTTTTTTCTCCTGAAGTTCAGATCAATCTAAGGTTTCAATATCGCATTTATGTATGCATGTAGTAATCGAATTCAGAGTACTTGTATAAGAGTTATCCTTAACTCATGTCGCTCTGAATTTCCTCTATAGATTTAAAATTGATTCGATAGATTTTGTAGTAAAGAGGCTTTAAATTACAAATATTGTATCGAGGTTTTCCTGTTCTCCTTGGAGATATCGTTTAAAAGGTACATTTAATTATACAACTAGAATTCATCAAAATTAAACTTTTATCTGTAGCGGGGAAATAATGTTTTAATGCGAAGAGAGAAATGAAAAAAAAAATATTATTCTGTATAAAAAAATCTAGAATCTGATATCAGTACTAATGACAAATTATTGCACAATCTTGAAAGTATAAATCACAAAGAATTGAATAAACTTAATCTATCATCACGAACTTGAAGAGTAAGAAATTTCATTTCTAAAAAATAGTTAATTAAATTTTTAATCAATCGATCAGTGTCTTAAAAATGAAAGCTAACTTTTTGTGGGAAAAAAAAATTTACTTTCAGATTATTAAGCGTTTTAAAATGTCAGCTACGTAGCAATAAAATAAATTTTAATTTATAAAAAATAAACTCATATTTCAGTCACTTACAAATTACTTTGGAACTCTTGGTGGTATAATTGTGCATTTTAATATATATATTTGTAATTAATTTGAATTCTATATTCCTGGGTGGTTTTTTTATTATTTTTATTTTACTGTAAGCATTTATCTTATCTTATGGACCATTACCAAATCCATTTATCTTATGGATTTTTTATCTTATGGACCTCATTTCAGTTTGTTAATTATTAAAGATCTTTTCGATTTTAAAATAATTCTTTATATTTTTGTAAGTATGCGTCTTGTTTTTCTCCCACAGTATTTCCAAGGTCAAGGAAGATAGCTCAGTGATTAAGGAGATGAATTAGAGTTTCGAAACTCGAATCCTAATTCTATGAAAGATTCGTCGAACAAGATAATAATCGCAGCTGAAAATCGTACGGAGAGTTGAATTTCCAATTGTTCACGGAAGCGGTAGCCTTGTGGTCATACTTGCAAACTAGCGGCCTGTATTGCTTTTTTCAAAATGAAATTTGCTAACTTATTTGTACATCTTTTAAAGCAAATATTTTTGATAATCTAATATTTCAAGAATAATGTTTTACAATTTAATGTTTCAAGCCCTAACAAATTAACTATACATAATCTTTTTTAGTAAGAAACTGACGAATAGCTGTCAATATGTATCGTGGTTACTTGACGTTCAGGGTCGCGACTCTCTTCCGGCGTTGTTTTCGTTAAGTCGTAGGTTCGAGCCCTGATGTCACTGAAGACCCACCGTTCAGCGGTGAGCAGCGACTCTCTTCTACACCACCACCAGAAGTTAAAACGCCGAATTTAACTAGCCATATTAGACGACTTTTCAGCTTAACTGGTTTGGGCACAGCAGAAATCGACCCGTCAACTTTCCTTCGGACCCACTGGTCCAGGGTTCGAAACAGCAGGGGCATTCAAGGTCAACAACAATTCTCCCCTCTCCACGGGGCGCGGGGTAGAACAACATCCTCGATGCTTCAGAAAAACGTCCAGCTCTGAAGTGGTGACCCGGACGTGATGCATGTTTAATCCGTTCGAGGTCCCAAGTTCTCTTCTTTGGCGTGTTGTGGAAGTTTGGAGATGAGGTGATGGCTCAGGTGTCATTCTCATCACTTGACCGAGACTCAAATTTATGAAGTCTGTCGCCAAAAGCCTTCATGTTGCTCTCAGTGTGACATTAACAAACGATCACAATCAATTTAATTATTCGCATACCGTGTATTATTTGATAATTTGTTTATTAACGGTGGACCTTTAGAAGCAATACAAGGGTCAATGGTGACAGACCTCGTAATTTTGAGCCGGGATCAAGTGACAAGGATAATACGTGAACTAGCAATCGACTCTCTGAATTTCTGTACCATTTCTTTGTGAGGTATTTGATCCTCAGCAGGATTAAAATATATCACTCTTTCTACACGACGGATCTTCAAAGGCATTAAGACTTGAACCCATAACTCTACTACAAGTTATTTGTAAGTTAGGATGGTGAAATAACAGATCAAATGTTGATCTTGCCACTTGATGACGATAACAGCATTTGATCTCGTCATCAAGTGTCTCTTGATAGTTATTAACCTAATAATAAAGTCTCTCTAGATCACGAAGGATCTCTCAAATGATTGGTTATTAACGTCACTTAGAAGCAACACGAGGACTGTTGGAGATAGACGTCTTAATTTTAAACCTAAATTAAGTGATCAGGATGACAGAAGTCTTCTATTGCACTTCGCTAGGTTTGGAGTTCACCACATCCAATGACTTACGAATCCTCGGAGTGCATAATTTTGCGATACTTTTTTTTCTTAATTTTAAAGAACGTTCGGTAGCTTTCGGTTCTTTGTAATAAAGCTGGTAGCTCTAAAGATTAAAAACTTTAATTAAGCCAAATCAGTACTTATTTTAAAAATGGACAAAAAATATTAAATAATATAACTTATTATAAAGAGTAAAATCCTTTCCATTCGGAATATTGCGTACGGGGAACATTATGTTTGCCACTTTTTCAACTATATGCACACTAAAATGGAAGCTAAATTAAAAAGGAATAGAAATATTAAATGTTTTGAGATCCATGTATCTAAAAAATGGTGGACTCATTATTATTTTAAAAACTATTTATTTAGCCCTAATTTCAGAGGGTTTTTTTGTATTTCGTTGTTTATATTTAAATTAATGCAAGTTAAGAATAATTTTTAGAATAATTTAGTCCTTAAATTAAAGAAATTATGCGAATTTTAATCCATCAAAGTCTTAAGATAGAAATTATGTTTTAAGAAAGAATTTTTTACATGCAAATATTATATTATTGTAAACTGTACATATTTCGTTTTAAATTGCTATCCATAAAAACAAATTTCATTTTAGTGAGATTAGGCTTCGATTGAATACAATGAGATTACTTGTTTTCCTATTAAATATATTTCAAACATTTTGTACTTTATTAACTATTTTTGTTCCCTTCATTTATACGCCACTATATTTTACCTTTAATAAACTTCAAGAACACCTAAAAAGGATACATGTTAGGAATGGAAAATAGGGTATTGGGAGTGAGGTAACTCACTTTTGTATTGTCCACTAATTAGCTCCCCACCCCCTTTCTTTCAGCCGACGAGACCATCTTCGATTTCTTTGGAGCAGGTTTCCTTCAAATCAACAATTATTTTGATTATCCTTTGATTTCCTAATCCAAGTCTCATCACAAATGGTGAAAACTAGACACAAAATGACGACAACAAGTCGACGCGACTAAAATTAAATTTTGCTTTGGCAGTAAATGACTTCCAAATTGAAATTATTCCATGAATCAGTGTTAAAATTGTTTTGGTTCTTTTTTACGAATAACAGCACGCAGTTATAACATCAAATTACATAAGCAATGCCACTTGTCATTAAAAAAAAATACCTTTTAAGAAACCCAGGCATTACTTTTATGAATTCACAAATATAATATAGAATGAAACAAATCTCTAAAAATAATTTAAACTCTCAAATAAAACAACATTAAATATTAAAAATACAAACGTAGGGACAATCATCAAGAAGATATAACCGAGAAATCTGGAAAAAATTCATTCTTCTTATTAGCTGATTCTTATATGCATAATGCTGTAAATTACGATTTTACACACACATATTTATATATATATATAGTTGTTAATGTTTTTTTTAAATTTATTAATATTATATTTTGTTGATGAGGTGTTAGTTAGGCCTATCTATAATTCTAGAATAACCCAGCTTAACAGTCTAAAGACTGATATAAGCTCAAATATATTATTCTCCCCATTTTTTTTTTCCCCCCAAAAAATGTTAGTGTTTTTTAAAATTAAATTTTTTTTTCAAATTTCTTGATAATTTGTTCATTTTTTTTATCATAATTCTTGATATTTTTATATATATATATATCTATTATTTTTAGAAATAATTAAGACTTTACGATACTGCGAGTCACTTCAATCTACGGCTTCTTGAAACCAAAACATCAACATTTACAGCTGTAATTTATGACATTCTGCACATATACAGAGGTGTCAATAAATATGCAGAATATAAATTTTATCCAGATATCTCGGTCATTTCTGTGTAATAATTAAATCTCTACGATACCCAATCGTACATTATTGATGGGAGCAGTGGGTGATTTAAAGCTGGGCAATGAAAAGAAATCGTCCCACAAATGGTACCAAAAAACCTAACAATGGCCTTAACAGTCCGAAAACGGATCATTTCGCAACATCTAGGGATGGCTTAGAGTCATGCCTAAAACCACCCTCCATTCTTCTATATCAAGTCAGCTCATGTAGATCTCGTAAAACTTAACGAGTTCTCCGCTTTACAGAAATCGTGTCATTTTTAAACGCATCTGCAGCCCATGTTTGCTTAGCCTCGCAGTCACCGCATCACGCGTAATCTCCAGTCATTAATCACCGCAACATCCGCACACGGATGTCACGATGTCATCAACACTTGCTCACTGTTTACGCAATGACGCCCGCCCCTGACAAATGGAGTGGACTCCTCCTCCTGCTGCGGTCAATGTTGACTTAAAATATTATAAGGAGAGGGGAGGGAGATGCAGGTTTGGATTCGTCTCAATGAAAAACCTCGAACTAATCATTAGTTACGTTCTGCTCTTCTGATCCTTATAGGGATGCGATCTCTGATGCATGTTTTTTTAAGCTATTGATTTTTTTTTCTTTTGAAAAAAAGGAGTGTTTTTTGAAATTGACATCTGTGCTTGGTAATGTTAGAAGACAAAGTTTAGAACCTTTTCTCTTAATGGTGTAGTTTTTTTCTTCTTTGTTCATCTCTTATTTCCCCTTTACTAAAAAGAGTTTTTTTTTTTCTTCTTTTTTTTCGAATTTACACTTGAATAGGTTTGTTGTTATTAAATACTATTTGTTATATCGAATGAAATTAGATGTTTTTGAAAATCGATTGGGGTTGATAAAATTGTGGTTCGTATGTTTACAATTCCGATCAATATTCCCCATTTAAGAATAAATTCTCTTTGATCTTAACTGAATTTAAATGTCCTCTTCACTTTGAAAATTTGCTCCCATCTATATCCCTTTAAAAAAAAATTCAGCTAATCAAAGTTTTAAACAGCTTTGTCTACAAGAATTTAAATTTCGCTTGAAATATATTTTTCTTCGAGAATTGACTTAAAAAGTGATGCCTTCTTGGTCATTAATTTTTCATTTCTTACCCGATTTTCAAAATTTTTGATGTACTTGAAAGTCACGTGTATTATCTATGCAGAACATTTTTTTTTCTTTATCCAAGATATAGTTTGAATGTTAAGAGCTGAAGAAGATGGCTACTCACATAAAGAGAGATAAGGTTGAAGACGTCATTGCCCCAGTCCCTGCATCTTGCGATTTTCACCTCTTCCTAAAAGAAACAAGCACCTTAAAAGCTCATTATTTCACTCTGGCGACGAGTTGAAACCTACCTTTGAAGCCTGATATCGACAACAAACACTAGAATTCTTTTGCCCAACACCTCAATTTGGCTGAGTTTCGCAGTAAGGGATGGAGACTATGTCGAAAAGTGAATAATGCATTACGTAGAAGGTACGTGTACCTTTACAATATTGTGAAAATGGGGTAAAAAACTATGACTATGGAAACATGAGGAACGTAATTACGAAAGGAAAATTTGATTGATAGATTAATTGCTTATTAACGTCACTCTTAGAAGCACAACACGAGGGCTATTGGCGACGAACTTCGTAATTTTGAGTCTCGGTCAAGTGAAAGAACGACACTTGAGCTGGCACCGTTCTATAAACTTTCATATCATACCAACAGAAATACTTGAGGCCCCGAAAGATTTAACATGCACCAGCTCCGCTTTACGGCAGATCTTTAAACGCATCAGGACTCGTACCCATGACTCGACGGACAGAACGCCAATCGTGATTTCGCGTCTAAGAGCACTCGACTCTCGTTGCCACGAGTAGGGATGCAATAATTGCAACCAGGATACTTGTGAAGAGCACACTTTTAACATCAAGCAAGAGTACAAACGGTAATTTTTACTACTTTTCTATTTTTTAATTGAAATATTTTAATTCTTCTCTAAAGTTACGCTAATATGTATGGAAAAGAATAATGAAAGAAATATATAAAAAAACATTTGTTTTTAATCTGTAGTCTGTGAATTGAAAGATTAGTTATCAAGAAACACTATTTTAGTTCAGTTTTATCTGAAGTTAATAAGTACATATTTACTTATCTGGAGTTAATTATATATTTACTTATCTCGAGTTAATAAATACATATGTATTTATCTCGAGTTAATAAGTACATATTTATTTATCTCGAGTTAATAAGTACATATTTATTTATCTCGATTTAATAAGTACATATTTACTTACTTTATTATTTCCTACAAGTCATAACTACAGTTGAACCTCCCAAAAAGGGACAAATACCAGCCGAAAAATTTTGCCCCTTAATTAGAGGTGTCCTTTAATAACAGGTAATACAAAAAGACCGGGACCTACAGAGTTGTACCCAAAAATAGAGGTGCCCCTTACAAGCTATACAGCTATACTTATAAATAGAGCAACCGAGCTTCCGAAACTTTTCTGCGTCGTTATCCAGAAGCATGCCATCTTTTGATTGAACGAAAGAACAAATACCTTGATCCTTTCGTTATTAGCATATCAAATTGAAGTGTCACATTACTCAAGAACTTAATCCAGAATCATCTGATCATCAACTCTCAAGTGGAAGAGCGGCAGAGGGGGGGTTGAAAGTGGGGATGAAAATAACTCTCATGCGCACACACACACCACTCTCTCCTACAAATAACACAAACGACACGTGACAGCATGAAATTTCGAATCCCCTCCCGCAACGAATCAGCAACACAGCAACAGCAGTGCCGTTCCACCATTCGGGATCCCTTTTCGCTTGTCAAGTCCGCTTCGCAATGCTTCCATGTCAACCGTTAAAGGCACATATCTCAACTTCAACCCGAAGAGATCGACAAGTCATCCGTGTAAACTGAAAGAGTTAAAGTATCAACTGCGGAACACATGCTGCACTCACTTATTTCAGAACTTCTCTCTTTTTTTTATATATGTCGCTGAAGAGCTTAAAATTCTTCCGCTGCAAATTGTCTTATGCGTAGAGAGCATAAAATGGTTCTGACACACGTCACTTACGGAGAGCGTAAAAATGCTGAACGGATAAATCTTTTAAGTATTATCTCCTTATGAGTAATTTTCGTTTCACTGAGCTTCAAAGCTCGGAGAGATGAGATGGATTCTGGACTCAATACGAATGGAGTGAAATAAAGAAGATTCTTTTTGGGATTACGTCTGAAAGAAAATTATTTGTGGAAAATTTCTCAACAATGGTATTTGTTGTGATTCTTCGTAGGATTTTGAAGCAAGAAGAATACACAGCAATAACGACGGAATTTTGTTAAGCAAATATTTAATGCTTCTTAGTTTCTAACGGCATACACATAATCTAAATTTAATTCGGTTTGCTTTAGGAACGAGAAGATTCGATGAATACACTGTAAGAACGTTTGAATTTTAACTAAGCAAATATTTAGAGCCTCTTAGTTTTCAATGACATACAGATCACCTAATTTAATTCAGATTGCTTTAGAAGCACAGCAAGATATTCTAATAATGACAAAATTTTATGACGCAAATATTTAAAGCTTTTTAGTTTCCAATGATATACAGATCACCTAAATTTAATTCGAATTGCTTTAGAATCAATAAGGCCCGATGAATATGCTGCATTGACGGCTAATTTTATGAAGCAAATATTTTGTGCTCCTTAGTTTCTAATGACATACAGATCATCAAAATTTAAAACGAATTTTATTTAAAATGTAAAATTATACAACTTGCAAAAAGATTTAATTTCCTCTTTTAGCCATTTGCGGAGCTATATTTCCTTACAACCCCGATAAAATGCTATTTTTCTACAATGGAAACTTCTGTACCCTTAATAGGTGTTACCTAAAAAAATACGTTAATGGTTATCATGGGTGCAATTTCATCCCAGTAAATGAATTTTATTTTATCAATATAATAAAGACATATATAAATGAGATTATATATATTATATATAAGAATTAAATATTTCATGAAAATTATAAGAAAATTATTTTTATAGCTATTGCAAATAATATTGCGGGTGATAGGGATTTCTTCATCATTTAAAATTTTAGAACTTTTTCCCATGTCATTATCAATGAAGTCTACATCTTCTACACATAATCATCTTCAGTATTGACTTCTTCATTATCACTTATATTATCCTCATAATTGTTAAAATCATCCGTTTCTAGCATAATTTTTTCCATGTCATCTTTTTTTTGAGAACCTTATACGATAATGAATGATTATCTTAACGACAGTAAAATAAAATGAATAAAAACTCTTCTGAAATAATTATTTCTTTATTGAATTAATTATCTTGATCTATCTGAGTTCTATAAAATTCCAATTTGTAATCTAGGGTTTAAGATAGTTTACTGAGGAATCTTTAACTGCAATACCTAGAAAATACGCTTTCTCACCTTACTGCAGAAGAAAAAGTTTTAAATTTAACACGGAACTAAAAACCAATACATAATCCAACTTATTTTAGAGAACTGAAATTGGAAGGTTGAAAAGAAAAACAATTATTGTTAAAATCCAATATATTAATAAAAACATTTGTTGGAAGGATCTGAAACATTTTTCTGGTATAATCTTCCTTCCATGATTATTATTGATCTCTCATTGCACATTTTTCGAAATAATTATCTTATTTTTTTTAAAGATTATCGAAAGAATTGACTGTTAAGGACAGTGTACTTCTTTTTAGACCCCTTCTTACTGACTTAATCTTTTTTTTTTTTTTAAAGAAATCATTTCTGGATTTAGGTGAAACTTTTACTTGTTCGAGGCTTCAACAAATATATTGTTATGCATTTTTTTTTAGAAAATGTAAACTACTTATCACGTTTTTTCTAACCAAAAAGAAATTCATATAAATAAAATGGTCAGAAAATGGCGGCCTCTTATTCACTTTAAAAATATTTATAATTCATTCCCCTTTTTGAGAGTTCCTTAAATCGTCGCTGATGTATAAACTAAAATAAGATTTCAATCAAAAGCTGTACAAGAGTTTGACGCCTAATATAACATTTCCAGTCCATTAAGAGCCGCCAAGGGAATTTTATTTTCTAACCAAAAATTTTTAAGTTGAGAAGAATTATAAAACACGGTACACATTTTTTTTTTCAGGTAAGTCGGAGTAAAAAAAAGATAATCAGAGCTAAGAACTACCATAACAATTAATAATTCAAAGTTATAAATAAGATAATTCAGAATCCCACTGTATGGTGTTGCAAGAATACAATATGAAACCGTTAACACGTGTTAGTCGGGGTCTACGGTTAATAAGCCGCGAGTAAAAATATCTATATAAATTGAGCAAATTTTTTTTAAAAAAAATCAAGCATACATTTGTCAAAAAGATATTTTCTGCTACACTAGGCCTATTTCTAGTGATTCCCTGATCATTATCAACGTTATTAATGGACTATCAAACTTATTCCTCGTTTTTTAACCATCCTCTGGTAGATTGAGTTCTCAGGCAATTTCTACTTGTATTGCCCCTTTTTCGAATTCATATAGGATAACGTTGAGTTTTTCTACGGTCGTATAAACTTTTTGTTGACGTTTGCACTCTCATTCGATATTATTTCCAATTATTATGGAAACCATTAACGCAAGATAAAATCTTTATAATGTTTAAAATTTACCAACACAAAATAATTGAGCTTACAGCTAATCTCACTGACTATGAGATATTGAAAATAAGGGCTCGCAAAATAATAATAATGTTTCAAACTGGAACATTTCAGTTTCATATATATATATATATATATATATATATATATATATATATATATAAACCAATTATTTTATTATTAATTCCCACAATCATTCACAGCTTCATGTAAAGCAACCTCGCATGTTACTGAACCGCGTGTTAGCAAGATCCCGCTATACCTCACAAATCTACGAAATTCATTTTGAAAACAAAGTAAGGAAAA
>BMAW01064348.1:90754-129782 GCA_019974015.1 Nephila pilipes | reverse complement strand
TATATATATATATATATATATATATATATATATATATATATATATATATATATATATATATATATATATATATATTAAGGTTTACTACTTTATTTTAGAGAAGGTTTTGCATATCGTTCACTTAATCTTAGAAGTGTACTTTTAGACTGCTATTATATCCCTTTGTAACTACGCTTGTTCTCTTACTGATGAGGGTACCACAATTTGGGAACTACTGATCTAATTTATTTTAAAATTGTCTTCACCTAATGTTAAAGATCCAAGTTTGAACACATTTCTCATTTAGAAGAGAGTATCAAAAAAATAAAAATTAAAAAAAAAAAAAAAATGCTATAAGATTTCAGAATAAAAGCTTCGAAATTAGCTAAATATATAAGATATCAGCGAAAATATTTCATTATTCCATTCTTAAAATTCTATCGGCAATATTTGAGGAATTACTTGAGAGTTAATGATAAGATGGATGTTTCTATGTTACACGAACTAAAATATCTTTATCTATAGCACGACATTCATATTCAGTAGATGGCTTCTCACGTCGGTGTGTGTGATGAGAACCCACGTCATCGTCTTCTTTTTAACTTTCTTTCGCATCTCAATGTACTTTATCTTTTAACGATCTCAAAAAATTTAACGCCCTAGAAATTTGTCCCGTCCCAACCAATCTTCTCGTGAATTTTATAACAGCTTTGACTCTAGCTATAATTATTGTGTGTGTGTGTCATTCGGATTAAGTGGCAATCCAAATCAGAGTATTTATAGCTAGACTCAAAGGTGTTGTAAAATTTGTGAGAAGATTGGTTGGGACAATTTGGTTGAGCGTTAAATTTTTTAAGTTCGTTATAAAAATAAAGTACATTAAAATGCGACAGAAAATTAAAAAGAAAGTGATAACACGTCGATTGATCCCTCACACACACACACACACACACACACACACATATATATATATATATGATGAATTCGATTTGTCACTTTCTTTTTAATTTTGGTACTTTTAACGCCATTCCCAATTCTCATGTTAAAAACTACCACTATTTTCACCTCTCGAGTCGCGGGAAGCGAATAATCCTCCCGAGCCTCATTAGATAAATCTAGAACATTCTGCTATAAAATTTCGCTTTTCTCAAGTATAAAAGGTGAAAGTTCATCCACCATTTCCTCTTTTTGCCTGCTAGTGCCACATGAATACCTGCCATTGCTTCCATATCTTTCAAAATGTAATATCAAGACATCCATTTCAATAAACGGATTCAAATTTGCAAAATGACCAACTGTCAATCTTTTTTTTTTCCTAATTGGTCACCAACAACCTCGACAGTATGTTATAATTAATATAATTTTAAAAACTATCCTTCAGTCAAAACACAATACTGGGGCTAAATTACTAGCGATTAAAAGACATGAAAGGGTCTGTCTGGAACCATGCACTTCTATATGAAATATATTAGTCTAGCGGCCGACGCACGATCCACTTACCCGCCCCGCGTCAACAATTGTACGCTTGGTAGAATTCCAAAATAAGGAAAATTACAAGCAAATAAAATAATAAATACCATAAATATCAAAAAAGAAATGGTTAAAAGAAAAATTAGAAGAAGAAAAAATGACAAATAATATATGATAAGTTAGAACAGGCTGTAGATTGTTAGGCTAGATTATTCTAGAATTATTGCTAAAACTATCCCCATCAACAAAACATATTATTAAAAAAACGGTTATAAAATTCAAATACTTTAGAACAGTTATCAAAAGCAAAATGAAATTATTAGAAAAGCAATCAAAGACAATGCAAATCCATAGAAACTAAAACTAATATAATTATAGAATAAAAATGGTATTATAAAAACAAGTATGTATAACTATTCTAAATATAGAATAGTTATACATACTTTTATGATATTTATTCTGAACACTTCAGTTAAAAGTATTAAATAACTCTCCCAAAATTATTCCTTAGTTTAGAAAATTCATTTACAAGTTATTAAGTAAGTTTTCTAAAATGCCAAATGAAAAAAAGAAACGGGCAAGAATTTTTGAAAAAAAAATATACATAAACTAAATTTTTTAATAAACACTTGAAACAATTTAACTTAACTCTCACACTATTAATAACCACAAAAACAACTTTTGAAATACAAAGTCATAATTAATTGTAAACGAAATAACAGAAATTACTAACTACATTAATATGCGTAGTAAAAAAAAAAACCGGAAGCCACATTTCTCTACTTAGTAGAGCATTCCGCATTTTTTTCCCTTCTAAACAGACAGGTGCCACATTTAAATGCTTCCAAACAAATGACGTTACCCTAAAAAGATTTATCATCCCAACAGCAAATGAGCGAAAAACACAATTCATACCACTCCTTTTATTTATCACCACGCCAGCGAATTTAAAATTCCAATTATTTATGTACCTAAAATAATAAGCCATTCACGTCATCATTTTTAAAAAATGAACCACGGCCCCCTTGCAACGATGAAGATGCATAATTATTCACGGCATTCCTCTCTGCCACAAATTGTTCTTTGACTATAAATTATTGCCCGAGAGAGAATCACATCTGCAGAGGCAGAAACGTAGAAAATATTTTTGATTAATATCCCCTCTCTTTTCCCGGGTAAATTCCGTGCCCGTTCTTTCCAGGAGACATTAATCTCTAATTGTTTTCGGGAAAAGCGTAACACTTTTCACTTCGCATCACTCCATCAGGTTGCTCCTTCTCCACCCTCTCCTCCGAGGTAATAAACTCCACCAACTCTTGCTCTTCTAATTCCCAGCCCCTTTTAAAGGCAGCGGGGTGAGCCAGGGCAGTTAAAATTTGGGAGACTACTACCTGCTAAAATAAATTGATTCAAATCTCCGCCATTTAACAACATTTTCCAATTCATTAAGATTAAAAAGGGCGAAGCACACTAATTCAATTTTCGACCTGCTAGTGAGTGAGTGTGTGTGTGTGTAATATTCCCCCTTTTCCCACGCGAATGCATGCGCGTCTTGTGAAGAATCCTAGAGGGTGAACTCTTTTCAAGAATTAAATTATTTGGAAAATAAACTGAATTCCCCTCCATATGCTGCAGTCTCATAGTCTTGGTCTTTTCCTCGTTCTGTGGAGAGAGAGGAATCTTTTGGTACTCCCCCCCCCCCATTACACACCTGCATCTATGCATTCTGATTAGCATAAACCCCGCGCCAGTTACCAATTAATCATCCCTTTGGTAGATTCTTCAGAGGTTGAGCCCTGTCATTTATGGGCGATGTAAAAATTGTGTCATGGAGATTCTCCCGAGGAAAAAGTAACAGGTACGCAAATCCTAATCCTACTTGGGAATTTTTTTTTTCTGAAATTGTTTTAAAAATATGTAAACATTATAATATATTCGTTATTTTTGTTCTTCTATAAATAACATTGAAAAAATAAAATATATATGATGTCTTATGTTGTCATATATTAAGTAAAAAAATTAACATTTGAGATATTTTTCGAACACAATACTTGCTTAGTAATAATTTTTTAGATATTTTCGAATATAATACTTCGAACATATGCTTGCCTTTAATGCGCAACTATTTACATCTATGTTTATTTTCTAATAAGCATAAAAGAAGAAATTTATATATTTTTTATAATTCCTATAGGTATTATTATCAAAATATCCCTCAGACAAAAATTGGGCAAAGAATTTTTTTTTTGTCAGAAACTATTAATTCATTAACAAAATTCTTATTGTTATAATTATTAATAATTCAGGATAATCATAATGTATTCTTTTAGTGCAAAAAGACATCGTATGCATTAAATGTTCATAAACATACAATTTCGTTGTGCTTTGTTCAAATTTAGTGCAACTTATTTTATATTAGTAATATTATGAGTTACAGTTTTTAAAAGGTAATAAACGAAGTATATTTCCTAAATACCTGTTGTTATTAATGTAGGTTTTTTTGCAGACATATTATGAATAAAAATCAAAAATCAAAATTCAAAAATCATTTCTTTTGCATTTATAATATTAACCATCGTAAAAAGAGTAAGCTTTATTTTTTTTTAAAAAAAAAAAAATAGTTTCGAATATTAAATTCCTGTTTCCTCTATAATATCCAATCAATCCACATTAATTATTACATTGATTAATTCACAAAGCAAAATTATTTCGAATGTCAACCTATACAAATTGCTGGAAACTTATTTCTGGTTACAAATTTGATGAAAACATTCAAGAATATTTAGAAATTGTAAAGAATTTCTAAAGTGTTTGACAAAAGGTCAGCGAAAGAGTGTGTAAACAAAACTATAGTTGAGGAAAAATTTGGTGAAAAAGGCTTTGTAACGTACGCTTATTATTATTTGATTCATTTCCCATTATGAATCTAATAATACAGTTACTAAATTACATAGTCAAATAAATAGGAAGAAGGAAGATAATCAAATCATTTTTATTAAAGATACGAATATTTAAAGTATTATCCTTTTCAGTTCTCTATTTTATAATCTTATCAGTACGCGTTTGAATTATGGTTAAGAATATAAATTTAATTCATTTCTTACTACTTTACTCGGGTTCGAGTGAGTAAAAAAAAAACTGGAATTTACGAGGGAGCCCGAAATTTTCTTCCTATTTCATCCAGGATCTTTCTGGTCGCTTCTTAGGTAACGAACGATTGGGTTCTGACGTCTCACTTTCACTTATTATAGCACCAAATTATAATTTTCTATTCTGAAACTCATAATTATTCATTTGATACTACTAGTAAATATAATTTATCTAATACACGTTAATTACACTTCATAACTTAGATTTATTTTAAACACTTCAAATAGAAAAATTAATGGAAAATCGAGGTATAGCCCAACATCATACCACAAGCAGTAAAAAACAATCACATCTTGTTTATCTAACAAAGATTTTCGAAGAAAATTTCGGTTGTCTTCCAGATGACTCCATTCAATCATTGCAGGCCTATCAAAAAGGAATCCCCATGGAAAATAAAAGTGCCACAGCCCTTTTATTGGTATTTTGCGAATGACTGCAAATGCTTACTAGTACATCAACAATACATATTATAACGTATCATTTAATATGCGATGATATTTTACAATATGAATGTTTATTTGTATTTATTAATTTAAAATCACAATCCTCTCATGAAATTATAATCTTACTTTTTTTAAAAAAAAACTGATATTTTATTTTAAACAATACATTTCTTTTTCTATTTGCTGAAGTCTTACAGCAACATAAAGCGTCTAAAAATAAAAACGAAAGACTTATTAAATAAACAATAGAAATTTCTTTTGCAATATTAATAGGTAAAAAAAATATTAAGATTATAGTACCCGACACTTATTATGGTAAACTTTTTTTATCCTAATAATATAACATTTTTGTATTTTTTGTAATCCGAATGAGGAAATTGTGATGAATCGAGACTGAAAAACAATGTCTCAATTTCTATAATATCCCAAATAATACAGTTATGGACTAACTTTTATGCATACGAGAAGAGTGTATTGTAAAATAATTAAATAACACAATGTGAAAATAATAAAATTATTATTGTTATTCTAATAATTTAACAGTATTCGTGATATTTCGAATGACAGAGAATACTTTAATTACAAGCTAAAAAACAGCAGTTATTCAAAACTCGAGAAGTAAAAGGTAAAAATCTGTTCTGGTTATCAATTTTTCACATCAATTAAAATATTATGAATGTTGCAAATATTCTAAAAAAGCAATATTTACGTAACTTATATTACAATAAAAATAATAGAAACGATTACATTAATTAAAACTAATATAAATTATTACATTGAGCCTCAATTTTTTTTTTCAGAATTATGTTTTATAAAAAGTTTTTCGATTATGATAGACTTTCAAATAATCCAAATTTCTTGAAAAACTTTTCGTAATATCGTAATAATTAATACCCACACACCCCCACTGAAAAAGAAAAACACACACAGAGAGAATATTACCACTCCATTAAAAACCAAAACTCAACCTTAAAAGTTCCATCCGCAACTTAACCCCTGAGCCCTCCAATCGGCGTCCGCTTCTGGAAAACTAAATTATTCAATTATACACTTTCACGCGTTTTCTCGCGAGTTGCCGGGAAGGCACGCGATTTTGCTATTTCAGGCAGAGCACCGCCGTGAAAAGTATTACCACATGCAAATCCTGTGCGTTTTTGTTCTCTCTCTCAGTAGCGAAAACGGCGAATCAGAATTCGGGAGTTTGCAAGAGCTGTGCTCCGTCCAGCGTTAACATATTAATAGGTGTTTTCATTAACATGTTTTCCCTCCCCCTCCGTTCTTTTGCCTCTGATGATTCTTTTGCCGCTCGCTCCAAGGGTTTTATATATTCATGAAATTTCGGGCTTGAATTTTTACTGCTTTCGTTAAATCATCGGGGGAAGAGATTTTTATCCAAGAATGAAGAATTTGGGCTAAAAGCTTTAAAAAGGTTTCGTGGGAATTCATGGTTGG
The DNA here is from genome assembly GCA_019974015.1 of Nephila pilipes. NCBI lineage: Eukaryota > Metazoa > Arthropoda > Arachnida > Araneae > Nephilidae > Nephila > Nephila pilipes. The sequence goes on along the minus strand of BMAW01064348.1, from coordinate 123,288 downwards.
GCTGCTGAAATGAATGAGCCTTTTAAATTTCCAGAGGATTTGTAATTTCTTGAATCTTTATAAGTAAGAAGGCCGGAAATTGAAAGCTTGTTTCCACAGAAAAGTTTTCTTTGTAACATTTGCCTAAAATTCTATAACTGTTAACATTTTATGAGTAATGGCTTGTTAGTTAGACTGAATTCTGAAGAAAAATTGTACAGGGGTTAAAGATGAACTTTTTTCAATATATCATACTTATCTTTTATAATTTTACCATATTGCAACACTTTCACATAATTCTGGATTTCATTTATGATGTTCCAACCATTTTCATTTACAGAACAACATATGATTGGAGATATAAATTTGAATTACACATTTTAAATTTATAGGCCAACAGTATAATGGCTTTTTGAAGTCTACACTGGTCCCTAGAATAAGTTTATAATATTAATAAGTCATTGCTTTGTTTAGTTTTCCAAAAAGTTTAATTTTTTTTATTCCGTTGTTATTTGAAAGAGAGCTTTTAAGAGCATCTGCAGTAAGCAAGGGGGGGGGAAGTAAATCTTTTAATTAATTTATATTAAACAAGGGATAAATAGGAGAAGCGAAATATTTACTTAAAGTTTCATAATATATCCCAAATTTAATTTCTTAAAAATAATTTCTTAAATTCAAAAGGTTAAAAGAATTATATTCGCTGCTTTTAATAATTTAAGTTATTCATTTTTTTAAAGTTTACTTTAGAGAATCAGTCTTCAGAAACTTTTTCCTTCATCACTTATCATTTTTCTGCTTTTAATAAACCTTTTATTGCAAACATTTCCTTGACTCAAAATTTTAAGAAATTCATTGAAAAATTGCATGAAAAATTGCCAATTCATTAAAACTTACAAAAAAAGAATTTTTTATATAAACTAATAGGTACAAGTACTAACATTAATGAGCTAATTCAAGGAATCTTTCAATTATTAATTTATTCATCATTTTATCAAAAAATATTTTAAAGTATTTTTAAAAAAATAATAATGGAAGGCCTCATATAAGAAGAAAAATAAGTTTATTTTTTGTAGCATTCTATATGGGTCACAAAAAATATTTAAACATAATTTCGCTTTGTTTATATTTTAATATAAAAAATTACACTGATTGTATTTAAAAAAATTATTGTTAAAGTTCTATAAAATATATGAAATGAAGTGTATAAAAAGTCAAAATATCAAAGGTAGTGAAATTTCAGACGAATTTTTTTTAAAATGTGTGTCTAGTTCTGCGTGTGGACGTTTCGTTTACACGTTTAAAATAATTAATATTTTTATTTGTGTATTTAAATTGCTTTTTAATTAGTAGAAAATTTGAAGGTAATGAAAAATTTTAACAGTATATTTTTTTATTGAAGGTATAAAGATTTTTAATATTTAATTAACATTAAAGTTGATAGAAATCTTTGTTGCAATGTTTATAAAGTATTCATTCATGATAATTATACCAAAACTATTTATTTACATTTATGCATACAAAATTGTAATAAATATACATTTTTCTGGAAATTTTGGAATAATTTATTACTGCACGTTTCATTTTACAGTATTAATAATAATTATTAACAATGTGTAAACGAAGATAATCAAAGATTTTTATAAATTTTGGGATAGAATAGAAAAGATAAAATATTTTCAAGAGAAGAGAAAATTCTCCAAATTTAATTCTATATACGATTAAAAATTAGAGATAAAAATGAATCATTACTGCAATACTTTAGAACTTTTTGGATGGTTGAAATTCCACTAAAATTTAACGAAGTAAATCATGCATTTGGGAAATCAGTAACTATATTTTAATCAAAAGTAAATTGTCTTCGCTTAATTTTGAATAAGACGCAATCAAAACAAATTTTCAATCAGAAATTGTCTTACACTTCAATACAAATGACCATGTGGTTAAAAATAAATACTCATTATCAATTATAAATTTACAAGATATATTTAATGGCACATTTTTCTTATGATTCTTCTTTTTGCTTTAAAGTAAAACGAATTAATTTTAATTTAATTTGTTCTAGTATAGGAAAAGAGGCATGACATATCTTTTAAACGGGAAAAAAGTGGATTAATTCTTATAATAATGAGCAGTAGAACTATTTCGCATAGAAAATGGACATCTAAAAGGATTGTGATTGAACCGTAGAAATAGAATGCGAATGAAACAGAAATATAATATATTACTTTCTTATCGGAAGTGAAATAAAAATTTGCTAATTTTTTGCAATTTTTATCTAAAAAAAAAAAAAAAGAAAAGAAAGAAAGACGTTCTTAAACGTAAAAGCATTGAATCTAGGAATATAATATATACAACTTCTCAATATAAAAAATACAGAAATATTTAATAAAACTAGATGAGATCTCTTTTTCCCTAAAAAGTATCATATTTATTCATCATCTCTTTTCCTAAAAAATACATTGCTCAAATAGGAAATTTTGAAATATTATTTCATAAGAATCCACACAAACACATTTAAAAAAAAAAGATATATTTTATCCTTGGTTTGAATTTAAGTATTACGCGTGTTCCCATACGCTCTTAAAACACGTGTTAATGAATGAACAAAATATTATTTCTATCAGCAAACAGAATGAGAAATACTCTATAAACAGAATATTTTACCGAGAAAATGAGCAGCAATATGGGTTGTTTGAAACAAAAGTATAATATACTTCTTTCTGTATGCAATTGAAATAAAAATCTGCTAATTTTCTACCATTTCTTATCTGAAGAAGCCAAACGGCTTTAAAAGTGCAACTATCAAACAGAGATAGATTAAGTATAACTTCTTAGAATAAAAAATATATAATTTTTTTAACTAAGCTAGAAGCTTTTTTTTTTTGAAAAAAAAAATCATTTCTTATTACATTTTCAAACTTAATTTTTTTTTAAAAAAAATATTTCATTAGAATCATTAAAAAAAAAAAGATATCTTACGCCCTTGGTTTGAATTTAAGTATTATATCTGCTCACAGTTTTAAAACACTTATTAATGAATGAGAAAAAGTACTATTTCTATCAGCAAAAGAACTAAATTTTCACGTTAGTCTCACCCACATTTATGGTTTTTTTTTCTATCTTTCTTTTTTTTTTTTTTCTTTTCTTTTTTTCATTGTAGAATTGTTCGTAATTTCCTTCCCCATGGGTTCGCGTGACCCGCAACTTCCCATGAGCTAACATTTGGCACTTTAAACTCTATTTACGAGCTTTTACACCGCGAATGATTCCATCATTTTTGGCGAGGGTATAAGAGATTAATCAAAAAACTTCGACTCTAAAAATCCCAGGTGGAAATTTACCCCCGCGAAGCTTTCGCACAGGAGCCGCCATCTCCACGCGTGTCCACCCGTCCACTTTTAACGCTTTTTCATTTCAATGAAGCCCAAAGAAAAAGACGAGGGGGATGGGTCCCTGGAAAATGTAATTCATATCGGAAAATTACGTGCCGTAGCGTGACAATTTTAGAAAGAGATATAGCGTGGGTTTTCCTGCTGTAAAATTTCTTTTTTTATAATGTGGTTGTATTCTGGGTTTCTCAGTTGCGTGGTTGGCTTAACTGTGTGCCAGACATCAATGCTGGTCATATTAAAGGTAGGGTAAAAAAATTAATGATATCATAAAATGGGAATTTAGAGAATAAAAGAGGAATGAAATTAAATATGGGAATTTTTTTTCTTCTGCTCTTTCTCGTTTGAGTTAAAATGCCAGCGTCGTGTTTCTAGAAATGAACTGTAACCTGAATCTTGCTTGGTAGTATTCTGTCTCATGATTGTTAATTTTCTTTTATGTGGTGTTTTAATATTAATGAAAGACACCGTTGTCTGAGAATCGAATTAAATTAATCTATGTTTGAAATTGGATTTTTGAGAGAGAGAGGGAGAGAGTCGATATTTTCTCATTGTGTGTGAATCGAGCGAATAGATTAATTGCAAAAATATAGCAAAATTTAGAATTAAAACATAACAGAATCAATATATAAATATGGAATATTTTTTGAAGTTATATTGCCCTCGTCGTGTTTCTAAAATTAAACTACAATCTGAAACTTCATTGATAGTATTATATCTAATAGTTTCTTTTTACAATGTGTTTTGATATTAATGAAAGGACACTGTTTATCTGAGGTTAATTGACTCATTTCATATCAACGTCGAAATTAGGAACAACATGAAGACTATTGGCGACAGATCTCATAATTTTGAGTCACTGTCAAGTGACGAAGATGGAGAGAGAGAGAAAGTCAATATATTTCCTGAGTGTGAGACGAAGGAATAGAAAGCTGCGAAAATAAAGAAACAAAAATAAAAATTAGAATTAAAATATAACAGAATCAGTGGAAAAGGTCATAATAATAAATGCCATTTAAAGAAATGTAAAAAAATATCAAAAATGACAAACACAGCAGATTGTTTGATCGACACGTGATACGATGTTTTCCCTTAATTTCGGAAAAATTGTAATCAATTCAACTGAAAGCTATATTTTATAGTATTAAATTAATTAATATTTCGAAAGTATTATATTTAAAGAGTATTATATTTAATATCAATATAATAGTTTAAATCGAAAATATATTTCCACTTGAATCATTTGCTTTATATATATCCTTAAGTAATTAATAAAAATTTAACAATTATAATGTAAATAAACCAGGGGGTAAAAGTGAACTATTAGCGTATTATACTTTGCCAAACTTACTTTTGAATCGTTATTTTACATTAAAAACCAAAAAGCTTTTTTACTTTCAGAATGTTTATTAATATAATACGAGTAAATTTGTCTAACAAGTTGTCTATTAAATTTGCTAATTGTTTCTTCAAAAATCATATTTTTCTATTCAAATATATTTTAATAATAAACTAATAACTTTCTTTTTAACGATTTTTTCTAAACTACGTATTCAAATACATTTCAAATATTGTGTTTTACATGCATCATAATTAAAATTTTTAGGTGATTTATACCTTCTTATTAAATATATAATCTTCTTAATCATTACTATTAATTAAAAAAATTTATTTCTATTTTTTGTTTTGTTTTTGGAAATGACATTTGCAACCACATTTCAATCGTGGAAAATGACAAAATAAATTAAACTTTAACTCAAGTTTCTTCAAAAATATCACTCTTATTTTATATATACATTTATATAACTATCACACTTTGTTTTTTAAAGTAAAAAATAAATCTGTGAATCACTGAGTAAAATAACTGCTCTTTAAAATTCCAATATATTATTTACTTGAACTATACTTCTTTAAATTACTATAATAAATCATGTGAAAATTTTAAGTGGTAATGTTTTTATAATGAGATTAAAAAGATAATAAGATTTATTCATTACCTTTAAAAATAAAAAGAAATGTCAATATTTGGGTGTTCATTTGAAAATATTCAAAGAATCGCTAATATTTTAAACTAATTTATGTAATTCTAAGTACGAAAAAAATTTTATCAGCAAAAATTTTAAATCGATTAATGGCGAAGTTAGCATAAAAATTGATAAAATATATGAGATATCAAAATTTTATTGTAATCTTATTTTACAAAAAATAAAAGATTCAAGTTTCTTTTTTATTCGGATGAAACAAATATTGAAAATTACAGCATTTATTGTATTCTGATCCTTTTTAATTTTTAGCTAATTTTACCTCTTTACCTCTTTTTAAAAATAACATTTAGGCTATTAATTTTATATTTTAATACATTTTACTTCATATTTGAAGCTAATAATTTTGTATTGTAATCTGCTACAATCTATATTTGAAACTATTATTTCTTTTACATTGAAATCGATGTTCGTACCTATACCTGAGACCACTAATTTTGCATTGCATATAATATGTTTTAATTCAAACTATTTAATTGATACCTTATTATTGTGTATGGCAATCTATTCTTTATTTAATGTATAATTAAATTATGGTTTAAAAATAGAATATTATAAATTATAAATTGAGTTGTATTATAAGAAGCGAAATGGGCTTCTGCTTCGGTATTCTTTTTTAAATTATATTCAACATTCATCACGATTTATAATTTTATGATTAATTTTTTATTTAAGTAAAAAAAAAAGAAAAAACCGGCATTATTTTTTAAAGCCATTACACTACTCGTTCCAAAAAGTTTCTATAGCCTTAATGTATGTATATGAAATTTTACTAAACAATTCCAAACTAGAATGATTCGAAACTGAAGGGACCAGAGAAAAATTTGAATTATGTGTTTTTTCCTAAGTTTTTTTAAGTATTTGTTTCCTAAAAGAAGCAAAAAAAAAAAAAGAATAACTCCTTGATCAAAGAGAAAAATTTAACAAATAAGTTTTATTTTACAAAATAAATTTATATCACAATGAGTGCATTTATATTTTTAACAAAATTTTTAGGTACCTAAACAAATTAACAACACTTTAAAAAGTCATACATTTTTACTTGCCTCTTTGAATGTAATCTGCAAATGATTCCAGTTTAGCAATTAAGGAAAGATAAAATCTTTTATGTCGAACTAACTTTCAAAAACCGTCGTTCATGTATATGTATCATAGCTTCTGTTGCATTAAGTAAGGGTTTTAATCGTAATAAATTAAGAAGAATCACACGAAAAATTCGAATTATTTCATTTAAAATACAAGTTATCCACAATTTTCCCGTTGTTTCAAAGCAGAATTCTAGGCTCCGGATAATAAAGTTGAATTATTTCAAATTTCGAATTATAAAAGTTTTAATTATAGAAGCTCAAATGTATAAATCTGAGTTGTTCTTAATTTTTCCCGTTGTTTTAATGCAGAATTTTAGGCACTGGACAAAAAAAACCGAATTATCTAAAATTTCGAATTATAAAAGTTTAAATTATAGACGTTTGACACATGCGACCTATTCACAATTTTCTCCCGTTATTTTAACATAGAATTCTAAAGATTGGACCCAAAAAAATTCGAATTACTTAAAATTTTGAATTATAAATGTTTCAGTTGTAGAAGGTGAACTACATTTAATTTCAATTTATTCTCAATTTCCCCACATTGTTTTTATACTGAATTCTAAGGACCAAACAAAAAAGTCGAATTATTTGAAATTTTGAATAATAAAAGAATGAATTATAGAAGCTTGCCTGTATAAGTCCGAGTTACCAAATCCCCTCCCCCGTTGTTTTGAAGCAGAATTCTAGAAATCGGACAAAAAAATCGAGCTATCCAAATTTTTACTCGTTGTCTTAAAACAGAATTCTAGGGACTGGATAAAAAAGTAGATTAAAAAAATTGAATTATAAAACTCAATTGAGTTTAAAAGGCCAAGTTATCCTCAATTTTTACCCATTGTTTAATGCAGAATTCCAGGGACCAGATAAGCAAATCGAATCCTCTGAAATTTCGTGTTATAAAAGTTTGAATTACAGCAGTTTGATTGCGTAAAATATTAGAAATGCAATGCACATTCAAGGCTAAAAGAACATCTTGAATTAACGGTTTTTTCAGATCTCTTTTCACTCACAACATGCAAACATTTCATGTACACAAACAGCCTATGCTTACATTTCACCTATCCACGTCTCCCACAGACACGAGCCATTTCCATTTGAATGCTATCTCCCTTTCCAATCTATCCAAGTTCAGGAAACCACTTTTCCAATGTGCCATAGGAACTCCTGATCCATCTTCCTTTTGAAGGCAGTACAAAAGGATGTTTTCCTGTTCGATATAAAAATCAACTCGTGGTGTGTCAAAACTTTTCAATTTTTTCTTGTTGTTCCACTCTATAGGATGGGGACACAGAGGACGAAAGACCGATGTTTTCCTGTTCGGGAATTGATAATTGATTTCGATAAATCAAAACTCTTTTTAATGTGAATATAAATACTTGGGGGAAAGAATTGATTTTGATACGATCTTGTTTTCCAATAAAGCAGATGTGTGTGAACCCGGCAGACCTTAGCACACCTTGATTTTTGGATGAGATAATTTGATACATATATAAATCAAAATACATTTATCTATAAGTTTTTCAGAATCAGTTCTTGAAAATCGTTGTATTTTATTTGAACATTTATTTTCTACTTATATTCTGTCTTTTTCTTAAATTATATTTTAGAAGAAAAAAACTCTAGAGCATTACTTTTAACTTAATTTCTGTAAAAAAGAAATTAGTTGTCTGTATATCGAATAAATATTAGAAGGATTCATTATTTGAGCTGGCTGTCAAAGAGTGATTACTTATAGCTCAAAGTAATAAGAAATGAATAAAAGAGGGGAAAAAATGTTTATTTTTCACTAAAGTTAAATTGTTCGCGTTAAATAAATTTATTTGTCATAAATTCTGATTTAATGGTAGAACTTTTTTTTACATTTCACGTATTTAAACTTACTTTTTATAACCAAAGTATTTTAAATAACTTTATTACATAGTGGAATTAATAATCATTTGAATGTATTTTGCACACGCATACGTGACACACACAAAAATAAATCTCAGGTATGGAACATAAGGTGAGTGCAATAGTTCAATGAAAATATCTACGAAGCCTCTTTAGATTAGTATTTCGTGATAACCAAGAGTGAAATTATGAATTAGTACAATTTTACTTCATTTAACTAAGAAAAAAAATCGCAGGAAAAAATTGTACTAAAAGTAATAGATGTAATACTAAAAGATTTTTTTGTTGTTATTATTGTTTGTTATCAATTATTTAAGTAAGGAAAATGTATTGAACTTTGTTTTTTAACATTAGGTAGACTACATCTTCCTTTTACTCTAAAAGTTCATAAATATTCAAATCTATGTTGGGTGAAACAAAAAAATAATAATAACAATAATTATTAGGTATATCTTTGTTAACAAAAAAATTCAAAAAATAAGTTTGAGCGTGAGTTGTGTTGTTTAATACGAGTAAAATTGCTTCTAAAAAAAACTCTTCAATACACTTTCATTTCAGACTGTCACGTGCTGCACAAAGCTGCTCTGTTCACACCTTTCAGTTAGATACAGAATCGACTCTAAAACTCACAAAGAAAAAAAAAATCCATCATCTCAAATCACGAGGTAGATACAATGTATAATTAACTTTATAAATTTTTTGGTATTGAATTGTATCATTAGTACCTCTACATTGTTTCATTCTTTGTAACCCTCTGGGCTTAAATTTTCAAAGACTTGGTTCAGTAACAACCATATAATATTTGTTACTTTATATTTACAATTTAGAAACGTCTCAAGTTCCCCAAAAAATATCTATATATATCAAATAAATTTTCCCAAAGTTTTGTAACTTAAAAGCCCACTTCCTCTTTGGCCCTGAACTCCTCAATTTCCGCCAACCACCTTCCAAAGTCTATCGAGTCGAGAACGAATTTCGAAACCCTCCTTTCCATCGACGAAGCCCCCTATTGACTGAGCACGGGGCCTCTTTTTAAGGAAATCGATATTTAATAAACCCTCAACTCCTCCAAGTGGTTTAGGATAAAACCCCAGCCCAGAGGGTTACAATGGCGAGTCGATATATGTATATATACCCTACCCCTCGGCTGCTCTGGAAAGGGAGGGGGCAGGCGAAAGAGAAATATGTGATTTATAGCCCACAGAGCTCTCCTATTTATATGGAAATGTTCAAATCACTGGGCATTTTGTCGTTCATAGCCTGCAGTTTTAGCGTAATGGCTCACACAGTATCGGTTATGTTCGGCCTAGTGTACCCTTATGTATAAAAGGGGAGAGGCAAGTGGAGAATTGGAATGGTTGCGGAGGAGAAGGAAGGATGGGGGATAAGTTTGAGGCAAGAATAACAACGAGAAGGTGATTCAAAAATTTGCTTCCGACACTTCGCGGAGGGATGGTTCACACATTGCAAGGAATGGATTTCAGTTTGAGAAAGATTGACAAGACGTAACTCAAGAGCAGAAGTTTGAATCAGAATGCTTATGAGGTTTTTATATTATTCTGGTTGTTTTATATAATATAATTTAATTATGTTCTATCGTTCTATCTCCAGGAGCCCTCGTTCATTTCCCGAAATTCATAGATTAATATAGAATAACTTCATTCTATTCAATCATTCTACATTCATCAAACCTATGTTTATTTTCTAAAGTTGTAAATGTTAATTCAATAGGGGGAAAATGTGATTATAGTACTCTTGTATCGTTCTAAGATGTAAGAGGTTGAAGTAATATTGTGAGAATACATCAATACTATTAACTGGATATATTTATGCTGCGAATTATACATTTACTTATATTGAAAATATACTTATCTTGAAAATGTAAGAAGGTGTGTAGCATCGTATCCTGCATGGTGCATCAACTACCATGCAATTCATGTAGATTTAATTCGATATATGTCGAATTCAGGCTCAGAATAATTTTCTAACATCGCAAATTTTTGGTTGCATCTTCAATTTGCCTCCCTTTTTTGTTAAGTTGCTTATCATTTAGTTTATCTTTGAAGCTTACATTGTTATACTTTTCACTTAAAAAGTATACAAATTCATTATTTAAGCGTAAAAAAAATTATTTAAGTTTTAGTCTGTATTGTGCAAGTTTCTGGTTCTTGGCGAGCTCTGCAACTATTTAAAATTAAAGTTATAAACTACCTATGATTACATTAAGAAAAATATTTTTAAATGTTCTCTTAATAACGCTCCCTGTTATGTATTAAAACGAACCACATTTTTTGAACCTTTAAAAAACATTTTAGTGGCTTATTCTAAGCTTCTTTATTATGACTTAAATGACAACAGTTTCTTAGCGTGAATTAAATGAAAATATATCCTATTTAAAAAGAAAAAAAAATTAATTATAATCTTATAATTTGTCTTAATAAAGTCAACTCTCTACTTTACAAATATATTTTAGGTGCTAAAATGATTACTTTGGGGCATAAGACCTTTCACATTATTTTTAATTACAAAAATTTGGAATAATTATTAATTTCTGTTTTATATAACAATTTAGTAAGACTACGATGGGGAAAAAATCATTTATAATCCTCGTGAATTTTGAGGCTAGGGAGATATATTTATTTAGAAATAATACTTATGACTTTTGAAATATGAAAAGTTAAGACTCGGGTACTTTGGGGGAAAATAAAAACGTAGGATATTCAAGCTAATTAAATTTACTTTTTGCTTTGTTATAGTTTTTCAACCATTTTCAATTGCACATTTATTTTAATGGTCTATAATAGTGATATTTTTATTTAGAAATTATATAGCTACTTTTGAAATGAAAAGTTAAAACTTCGGTAGTTCTAAAAAAGCAAGACAATCAAGCATATTATATTTATATTTTATTAGATAAAAGTTTTCAAACCTTTTCGATTGCACATTTATTTTATTTTCCAATAACGGAATGTAATAATTGCATACATTAAAACATTATTAATAAGATTCAGTGCATTGTGTAAGCAAAATACAGCAGAATAAATGTAAATTTCAAAAAACTCGTTGAAAATTATTCAATTCCAGTAAAATTAAAAACATTTGAAGTTTTTGTAAAAAGAATATTTGTAAGCATTTCGTGTGTAAAAATAATTAAATCTCTATGTTATTTCAAAAGTATGAAAGCTAATTTTTTTAAAAAAAGTTTTATGATTTATATAAAAATAGTTCCTATGGAGTAGAGAGTTTACAAAACATTTATTTTAGAATTTATAGTCTACGAAACATTACTAGTCATGTTTTTGATTAGAGAAAAACAAAATTGTTTTTGGCCTTTATGAATGCAATTTGTAGCAAAATCAATATTAATTTACAGAAACTAAAATTAAAGAGGAAAAAGACTGAGAGATTAATTCTACATAAATTTTAATTGGGATTCTTATTGAACTAGATATTTTTTCTGGAAATACATTATTTTTCCACAACACCTCTTTTTCTTTTCAGAAGCCACAGGACTGCATTTTGCACACTCTCCCTGGAATTTTAGCCCATTCTCAAAGGCGCTTCTGGCATTTTTGAAGAAAGTACGAGTTTTCGCCGAGCTTCGAAATGGCCCTGCAGATTGGCGGCCGAACTGCTGAGTAACATATGGCGGCGAGACATAAGGACAAACGTTATATCCAAAGCCGCGAGGTTGTCAAAGTTTCGCTCCTAAAGTCAAGACATAAATCACCTACACCATCGCGTGTAGATATATCTATATGCCTTAATACACGTATGGGTGGACGGATACATATATATAAAAAGATCCAGGTACAGTCATAATATATTTCAAAGAAAATGGAATCGAACTTTTTTCGATCACCAAGTAATATTGTGAACCTTGCGAATAGGGTGGGTATAATTCCCGAAAGGATGGAGCTATTTCTATGCACGATTTATGCTTACGCGGTATTGGACCGACGGGCATTTATTATTAGATGTCTTTTGATACTGGTCAAAGGAATTGACTGCTGGAAACGGAGGCGAGTCATTTGTCGATGCAGTTCTCAAAGATTTTGCTTTTATGATTTTTGATCGTTTTTACGATTCGCGAGTAGTTTCCTTGTTATTATTTTAGGATGTTTCTTAACTCGAAGTTTTCCTTCTCTTTCATAACACGCATAATTGAAAATTAAGTAACTAAAATTTTAATTAATAAAAACTTCTTTTTTAATACATGCAATGGGTATAACAGTTCAAAAATTTTAGACTTGTTATTTTAGTTCTACATATTTTGTAATATATTTGGGAGTTAAGGAGACTTTTAACAGGAAAGCACGAATTGATTTAACTGTCCTTATGGACGTTTCCTGGACACATTTTGATTCAAACAACTCAACTTGCAAATATGCAAAGCAAAGCTCACATATAAACTGAAGCGTTGTGAGAATGAGAGAAAAGGAGAGACAGAAACTTCTCTCTCTCTTGATATATATATATATATATATATATAAATGAATGAATTTATTCATTTTTATGAGAGATAGGGGCAATGTGTATACATATTTTAAATGGATAAGGTAAGAGACACAGCTCCACCACCTTGATTACAACAGAAGAGCGCAGAAGAGAAAGAATTTTTCCTTATCTTCGTTTAAAAAAGAAGGGATTTCTCCTAATCACGAGGTAACTTACATGGTATAAGATGAAGGAATAATGAGGGATTTCTGTGAAGTTTATTAGTCTAGTAGGGATTATTTCTGACAAATTTATGATTATGGGAAAGTTGATTCAACAGATTTTATGAGAGCATGATCGCATAAATTAAAGGATAATTTAGAATTGGATCAGAAAATAGGAATGAACATTTTACTTTTGAGTTTGAGAATGGGAACTCCTTTTTATATATATATATAGATTAGAATAACATGGAGGTACGGTTCTCAGGTAATATAGTGGTGGTTGTGTGTGTGCGGAAGTCTTCTGGCGTATATAGAGGATTTGGAGACATTACGACTGATCGCTGTCGGAGTAATGGAATGAAGTAATTGTAATTTATTCCGATAAGCGCATTCTGTGATAAATTATAGAAATTGTTAGGACTCGCAGAAAGGAATATCTCCCTTGTTTGAGGAGTAACTAAAAATATTTTATAACTGACTATTTTATTAATTAGTTTATGCTTGAACTTAAGTTGAAATTTAGTTCGTGTGATTAAACTTTAAGATGACAGACGAGATGGACATTAGGATACAGTCACACCTTTAAATTAATTACGTTTTCTTTCTGATTCTTTATTATTTATCTTTGCATTAGTTATTTTAATTAATGCATCCCAAACCAATATGAAGTTCTTATAAGTTCCGAAATTGCTGAAAGATAATCCAGTTTATTTTTTTAAAAAAAATCTCTTTTAATGTGTTAAACATTTCTTCAAATAAATTTACAAGAATTAGATTATATAATTCTAATTTATTTACGAAATTTTAGTTCAGTTCTCTAAAGAAGTTTATTGAAATCAGACGAACGATTGTCTAGAAAATAAGAAAAAGAGCTTGCAGTATTCCTCCATCAACTAGATGATTATAGTACCAACATAAATTTTTAAATCCAGACACTTTTCGGGTGCTATAAACAGATTTCTCGAGAGGGGTAAAGGGAAGGGAGAGCGTAAGAGGTTTTGCCATTTTGTGAGAAAATTAAAAAAAGAAACTGAAGCATTAGCGAAGCAAAGAGCCATATGGACACATTCCGGGTGGGATTGTACTCGCGAAAGGGGTTAGCGAAACTCTGTCGTTTGCATCAAAGAGAAAACTAAATCTCCCCTAAAGAGTTTCCAACTATTCCAGTGAGGGAAATCCCATCAGAGGCGCCTTAATAAAGAGAACAAAAGTAGAAACAAATGCGAAATGGAAAAGTATGTTTCCACCAAAACCAACTTCATTTCCCTTCCACCCGGAATAATTCCATTGGTTTTCAGGGAAGAGAAAACTTTAGAAGACGCGGGGAGAAAATTTTCCACTCGCATAAATTACGAATAAGCCGCATATTCGGAAAATTATCTTCCCGTTCTCCCAACCTTCCACCCTTTAGGGTATGAAATTTTCTAATGTGGGCCCGGCGCAGATGGTCCCGCGTTTGTACATTTTGAATGCATTTTCTGGTAAAGTATGAAGGACAAAAATGCGCATACGGCGATAACGTCAACCTCGTTGTGGGGGGAAGGTGAGGAATTACCCACTGTAGCGAAGTTAAATCCAAGTCTTTTCTCGGGTCTGAGAAGATTATTGAGCTTTTGAGGGCTTGCGAATTAATTCACTGTTAGTGCACAGAACCAGTATATCGAATGAAGTTTCGTTCGGAATTTACGATTTCGCCCTATAAGTAAATTGCTGTGCATTTAAAACTCTTATCACTGTTAAGGCGATGGTGTTACCAACGATGGGAAAAGAGACTCCTATCTGCAGTATGCTCATTTTCACAAAGTATGGCTTAGGGCAAAAGTTATTACAGTGTTTCAAACTCTTTATACACAAACTCATAAATGAGCTTAATAACGAAATTTTAAACTATTTAATAACATAATAAATTAAAATAGTTATATTATCACGGCATTTTTTTTACAAAATTAATATCCCTCATAAAGTGATGTGATTGTTTATTAACGTCACACTGAGGAGCAAAGAAGCAACACGAGGGATATTGGGGAAGGACCTCGTAATTTTGAACCTCGCACAAATGACGAGGTAAACATCTGAACTGGCACCTCTCTCTCCAAACTTCCACGACACGTCAAGTGGAGGATTTAAGTGCATCAGCCCCAATACATGATGGGTCTTCAGTGGCATGGGCTCGAACCCACGGCTGGACAAAAACAACGCCGACTGCTACCATGACACTAGGCTACCCTGGTCTATTCCCCATGAATGTGATTTCTTATTGATGTCGCACTGAGAAGCAACACAAGGACTATCGGCGACAGACATCGAAATTTTGAATCTCAGTGAAGTAACGAGGACGAAAACTGAGCTAGCTCTTCACTCTCCAAACTTTAACAGCACGCCAACGGGAAGACTTGGGACCTCGACAGATTTGACGTGCATCATATTCCTCACGAAAGAAAGGAAAAAATAATAAATGACGAATTATTTTCACCTTAATAAAAGAAGTTTCCATTAAGAAAAAGTGGCAGAAAAAAATTTGAAGGTTAAAATTAATATGTAATTAAGGTGTATATTATTTTAATAGAAATTTATGTAAAAATGTTCTTTTCGTTTTCTATTACTATGATAATTTAATGATTATTGTAGAATATAAATAAGAATTATGCAAGAGATGACTGATTGTAAGTAGTAATTAAAAATTTCATTAAATGTATGGTTTTAAATTTAAAAAAATTGAAGGATTAATGATGTAATGCAGGGGTATTCAACCATTTAAACTTTGATGAAGTCTTGGAGTTTACCATTTTCTTGAAGGAACATCTTGATCAAAGAGAAGAAAAAATAAAATATCAAAGTTTTATCCTACTCAAATTTACAAAATTATTATTGCATCGCTATTTTTTTAGAATAGAAATGTTTTAATAAGATAAAAAAAAATGGTAAGGTAGCTAATGGGTATTTTTTCGGGGGATGGGGGTTTCTCTAAAATATATTCCATGAATAATAAGCAAAAGCAACAGTATTTTAAATTATAACAATTTAATAAAAAATAATTTTTCAATGACTTGGCTGTGACTGTTTCTTATTGCAAAGTATTTTTACGTCTGGAATAACTGTTGAAATCTGCAACCTAATGTCATCTTCAGGATCCGATCTGTTTTCAAGATTTTCGCATACATATGTTAAAACATATGACATTAGATGTTTCGTGGCTCTTTCGGCAATTTTAGGATATTCTTTTCTAATGTCAGTCCAAAATTGCATAATATCAATTTATCTAAAATTTATTTTCATTTGAGTGTCGATTCTTCATTCATGAAAGTTTATTTTAATGGCGGAGGAATACAGAGAGAGAGAGAGAGAGAGAGATCGGAAGATTTGAATCACGAGATTAATTCCTTACGTAGGGTGAGATTTATGTTGGACTAATTCCAGACACGGAACTGCCTTTAAAACGAATTTGATACATATTCATTTCTAATTATCTTTTGTAGTGAAAGCTTGAGAATTTTGCTCCATTGACGTAATACCTTCTTGATTTTTGATTATTCTATCAGATTTTTTTTTTTAATTCAGTTCAAAATTAGTTTGTCTGAACATGGAACAAATCAGGCTGTAATATGGGCTCTTCACGAAACTTTCCTTAACTAACATCCGGGTTTCTTTCTAAATTTATATTTAAATTTCCAATTTCTTTCCAGTCAAATGAAGCGAGGAAATGCAAATTAAGTGAACTTTAGACTTGGCGTGAATAAATTAATCAAGTCATATAAAAGCAACGGAGAATTAAATTGACGGAGATAAGGTTACAATAATAGGAAGAGTGCTAGCTCGAAGTTCGCCGGAGTTTACTTGCGTATCTGTGTGATTTGTTGAGGCTAGGACCCAACGCTGTCTAGGTTGGTGGATTATTTGAAGGATTTACTCGCATCGTATTCCAGGAAGGATATTCTTTGATAGATTATTGAAGTTAATACTCGTAGCAAGGGTCGAATAAACTATGTTTTGAAACGTAATTGAATATCTTAGAAACTTTATCTATACTCGAACTTATGCTGGAATTTAGATTTGTGATTCGAGTAACATTTAGGATGACAGAGGAGATGGTCAATAGGATTACGTGACAATGCCGTACAAAACCGAGATGTCACAAGTTACCTTATCTTGTGGAGTACTCAGAGGGGGGGGGCAAAGGAACATATGTACCCCCAAGATTTTTTTTCGAAATTGAAATATTTCAAGATAATTCTTTTATTATACTATTTACTTGTTCTAAATTTTAAACATAAGAATTCTTTTCTCCTCATGCTTAAATTTTTTTTATCACGAAGAGAAAAAGGATTTAAACGTAGCCAATGTCATAGCCAAAAGAATAAAAAGTATTTGCTGTTTCTGAAAGATTGCCTCTGGGTCAATGTTTGTATATGAAGAAATAGAGAAAAGTCAGAGTACATTCTTATAGAAAATGCAACCCCCCCCAAAAAAAAGTAAATTTTATTCTCGTGGCACCTTAATTATCAATTAAACTATCTTCATTTTTGCAATTGTTCTGATTTGATAAAACTATATCAATACTTCAACAGTTTTAAATAGGAGCAATAAGACTGATATTGGATATTATTCATTTTTGTTTTACCAAGTGGTAATTCTAAACTATAAAATTGGTTCTTATTTGCCAAGGATGTTATGCACTTCTCAAAATTGATTTCTGGGTTCGGCACTGACCTTATCAATAATACTTTTTTTTTTCTTTAAGAAAATAATTAAGTTTCGACTCAACCTGTAAAACCGCTGAAATCAACGCAATGAATAGTGAAAAACAGCTCAAAACTTTCCATTTTCTCACAAAAGCACTTACACTTACTTCTCTTCGGTATAAAAAACACTATCAGTCGGAACAATCTAGTGCACTCACCATTACCACACATCTTGCATCCTCCAATAAGGAAAACGAAGACTGTCAGATGCAATTTATCATGCAACTCACTCTTTTCAACCCAATGCTAAGAGAATCGCGAGGAGACCCCAAGGATTAAGGGGCATTAGAAGGATCATGAGGTCTCTCTTCTTCACTTATCTCGTTTCATCCGACTCGGGAAAGTGATATGTCGGGGGAAAAGGTCACCCATTCGATGTAACGTAAACGTCTCTTCGTATTTGGACGATATTTTCATCCCTACGTATTACCCAGACCCATAAAAGAAGACGTATAATACGTGGTTCAGATGGTTTAATGGGAGTACGTTAAAGGATTAGCATTTTAGATGTGACAGCGATGAGACTAAGAGTGGATCTTAAAGACAATTTAATTTCGGTAAGTTGAAGTTTATTTCGATTTCGGGGAGACAAGATATTAATATGCTTTGCAAGATATTAAATGTAACAGAAAGGAATAGATTTTGATCATTGATTTTCGTGTAATTAACCTCGTCTTTCCCTTTGAAAAATTAAAATTTATGACAATTATGCAAAAATTTGCGTGTAAAAATTTTACATGTGCGTAAAATGTGGCACAGATGGTTTAACAGGAGTACGTTGAAGAGTTAGTATTTTAGATAGTGCGGTGATAAGTTTAAGAATGGATCTTAAAAACGATTTAATTTCGGTAAGTCATTTCGATTTCAGAGAGACAAGAAGTTAATATATTTTGTCACAATGTAAGGAATCGTAATTAGATATTACAGAGAGATTGATTGATTTTCAAATGATTATATATGCTTATTTCACCAGGAAGAAAACTGAAATTTATAATAATTATGCTAAAATCTGCATATATTTCGTTCAAAAATAGTTAGAAATGTTATTTTTTAAACTTTAAAACGAGTCACAGATGATGCATATTTTTCAAATAACTATTGGACTATAAGAGTTTATAGAACCTAAAAGTCCTCTTGATTCAAAAAAGACTACTAACAACTAACAACTTCTATAATGTTCTATAGAAGTACTAACAACTTCTATAATGTACCAAAGAATATGCTTACCGGAATACTATGCGAGTTCACCTTTCACATATTCAACCAATCAGATTGCGTTGGGTTCCAATCTCAACAGATCACATAGAAGCATGAAAAGACTCCCGCGAACATTACACTAGCACCCTTCTTATAACTGTAATCTTATTATCCAATTTAAATCTCCGTCTCCTTTATATTACTCAATTTTATCTATTTACTCCACTTCTTAAGTTCACTTAATTTGGATCATCGTGCTTCACTTGATTGGAAATAAGTTGGAAATTTAAAAATACAGTCAGAAAGTTCAGGAAATAGTCCGTGTTATAATAGTTTATTTTTAAAGGGCAAATAAAAGTTAAACGTTAAACTATCAAAGAAATATATTTTAAAAAATGTACACGTATGTACGTAATTTAAACTGCTTTGCTAACCATGTAATAAAAATTGAAAGTTTGTATACAAAAAACGAAGCGAAATGTTTACATATTTATCGACAAAATAGTGCCTAATGTCTTTTTGAACATAATATTTCGCTAACACCGTTTCAAAGTAATATTCACTTTTATTCAGAGAAGTAAAAATTACTTCAGGAACATTAGGAATAAATCTCAAGCCATGTCAGTCAGTTTGGATTACTTTTTTTGCTTATTTTCTTATAGTTTTTCAATTAACTCATTTTCGTTATCATCCTTTATAGTTATTATTATTATTATTATATAATAATAATAATAATAATATTCTCGTGTAAGAATTGCTCGAATCCGAAAATTGTTCAATGTATGCGAGAAATTTTGTGTTCGATGCACAGAACTATCTTTATAGTGAAAACTCGATATTCCTGGAGAAAGTTTGATAAATACTGAGTTTCGATGTTTTGAAGTTTGAAATGTAGAAGTTACACAGTACAATAAACATTTTTGTATCTTATTTTAAATCTGCACTATTGTGAATTTGGTAATATTTATAAACTGTCATTGCTATTAATTTTTAACTTTAATAAATTCTTTCTTAACAATTTTCTAATGTTGCAAATACATTAAATTAACATGTTTTTTTTTCTTTACTTTGAAAGAAACAGTAAGAAATTAAAATAGTAATTTGTGCAGTTCCATCACAGAGAGACTGTACATTTTTTTTTAAATAAAAAAAAAGTGATTGCTTTTCTCAACAAAGACTATCTTTCACGTAATGAAAGGAAATTGATTCTACTCTTTACGCAAAAACATTTTCTTTCTTAACAACCATCTAAATCTGCTTAAGAGAAAAAATTGTCGGCGTCTGTTAAGGGAAAAAAAAAAGCAGCAATCTTTCCCATTAATTAAAATAATTTGACAATATATGAGCAACGATACTTCCTGAAATTAAATGAATGTTGATTACCCAAGAGTTTAAATCTTTCTTTTGCTCAGCCTTATTAATAAATTTCCAAAGAGAAAAATAATTTTTCTCTTTTTTTTTTAATTCTTAATCCTGTGACTCACCATTGTTATTCTACCCTCAAAACAGAAGGGAAAAAAATCCCAACGTTGGCCAAGAAGAATAATTACAATAAAAGATGCAATAAAGTCGCATTAATTTTCGGGTGTGGACAAAGTGCTCTTGTAATTACTCCGAGCCGACGGTGACACACCTCAACTAGCAACCCCACTTTAGGAACTGAAGTGAAGTAAGTGGAAAGACAAACGCGCCAATGAAGAAAGACGAGGCAAACACATGCCCCGCCCATAGTAGAGAAAGATATTGTTGAAAAAACGACCAAATGACCCGAATAGGGACAATTTTTTTGAATTTTGTTTCTTTTTCTTTGAGCTTTTGTTTAAATTCGGTTACTTTTTAACCTTTTTTTATGTCTGTGTGTGACAAATGTCAACGATCCCGGATTTCTGGGAACTTGAGCCATCTGTTAGCCTTATGAGATTACGAAATCAATAATAAGGCATCCTTTTGTTTTCTGGTTGCTCCATTCAATGAGAATTATTATCCTAATAAAACTCGTAAAGCAATTAGTATCATGCTGCAAAATTAATGAACCTTATAAGAATATTGCAATACTGAGAATTCGATCCAGGAAATGCATGCGATGAGTACCTTACTTGGGATTCAATTTTTTTTATTGCTTTGTAGAATTAAAATACTGGCTGAGTCATTTCCTCAAGTCAAATAATTACTTTTATATATATTGACTAATTTTAGCGCTAGTAAAGTTTGCAACTGTTCAACACAAAAAATGTCTGTCGATCATGTAAAGTAATTTTAGTCTTATTTGAAGGATTTTGATATTTCGTTTATTTTTCCTTACAGTGTACCACAGCAAGAAATATTCTCACCTATCATTTTTTAAATTCCTACTATTAGCTCACAATTTATATATATCTAGTTCAAATTTTCAATCGTCATTAAAATACTTTTTATTCATCCACTCAAGTTCAAACACACTTTTTTAAACTTGCAGGGGATGACACTTGATATTAATGCAGTTTTTTCAAATATTAATTTATTTAAGTAAACTTAATTGGTGAAAATGCAGTTTAGACCAACCACTTGGCGCGATTTCAAAAATTGCCAAACTTGGCGAATTTTTTTTTTGGCTGAAAGTTAAGTCCACTAAGCGAAGCAGGGTAGCCACAGTTGGCAAAATACCATCAAATAATTCCTGTCGCCAAGGGTGATTGGACTAAACTGCATTTCAACCATTTAATTTACTGGATGAATTAAGAAACAAGCCAATGCTTCTACAATGTCAGTTGTTTTGCAATGGCAAAGTTGGTAGAGCGTCAGTGTAGAATCTTCATGCCTTCGGTTCGAATCTCGTTGAAGCATAAAAATTTTTTATTTGATTTTCAAATAATCAATTTTAGTTTTATATAGGAGAAAAGTATTTCTCTTATGTAAGATATTTAGCAGGATATAAATTAAGGAATAAATACCATCAGTGACGAAGCGTGTAGATCGCTGAAAAAAATTTCTTTTGCCACTTAATATTGTGATTCTGTCATATGTAAATACATATTTATATTAATTGTAATTGTTTAATAAAAAGTAACTAAAATAAAAATTTCTTTGTTGACCTAAGTAGGAATTGACTTAATTTTTTTTAATATTACTTGTTTAAGTTTAAAATCTGTATCCAAATTCCAAGTTATTTTCTAATTTTAACGGTCTTCTATTGATATGCGCGAAAAGAGAAATATAATTCTCTGTCCTTACCAAACCTTTTCCTGAAAGGACATCATATTTTTCGAATAAAACAGCTCTTGAGAAAGCTATTTTTAACAGTGTATATCGACATTTGAATCAGAATAAAGTTTCGGCAAAGATTAGTAGCGTCAATTCTTTGCGTAAAATGAAACTACAAAAATAAAAACTTTAATCACCTATTATTAGAAAAACCCAAGAAAAAAGTTATAAAAGCCATCTCCAGATAAAACAAAGAAATATTACTTAATATTACAATTGTGTTTCTAATTACCTCTCCAGTAATTTTGTTAAATTGTAACTCCCCCACCCCCGACGCGGGCTTCATCTTGTGCCATCACTAGATTCAATTATTAAACACTACGACACAAATAATCATAGAGACACTAGAACAATCTATACGTAATTTACTAACATATATTTACTATGACAACAACTCTCTATGCTCTCCCGGGTAATATTTCTATTAACCTCAATTTAACCCACCAATAGTAATCTAACAGACTCTTACCCCTAATTTTTCCTCGACTGTAACTCAGACTATGGATCAATTGTTGGGAACAACAGCAAAGGAACGTCTTGTAACATCTTTAATCTAACCCTTTAATTCAGTCAGCTTATCTAGAGCTTCAGCTTCACTTCTCCTACAGCCTCTCTCTTTCAGCCTCTCTCGCTACTTTCAGTCGGAGTTTATATATTTCCTAACTCACCCACTTCACTTCATTTCTAACTGCTTTACATAATCATTTTACATATTCGCGTTTCATTTTTGGTTGGGCAAAGGTTGTTTAGCAAAAGCAATCAATCTCAATTAAAAGTCCCCAAGGTTAGTGAAGAGAAACCGCGAATAGCCCAATGTCACAAAATATCACACAATAATGTAAGAGAGAATGATATATATAAATATATCTGGATAATTATTGAATTTCAGAATTAACTACATTTTGGAGAAACCTTAGGGTGACTTTGATTTAAAAAAGGCCTGAGACCTAACATGGCTCATGCGTGATACTTCTGCACATATAACATACTGTGAAAATTTTGCCATGAAATAGAAAGAATATTTGAAAAATTATTATAATGCATGCCAATTCACGTTACATCAAGACTGCTTCGTAGGCTTTCCCCCCACCCTTATTTTATGTATAAAAAATTATTATATTATTTTATGTGCAAAAGCGGAGCATACAAGTAAATAACAAAATGAATTTGATGAACTCGAAAAGTAGCTACTAGACATTCGAAAAGTCTGTATAATTATTTTTAAGATCTGTGTAATGATTTTTCTATTTGCTCTTGAACTATTTCAATCATTTTTACATACAAATTAAGGTAGTTAATTGGTATATTAAAAATATTTAATTTTTATTTAACTATTTTATTTAACCAGAAGCTTTCATGACAAATTTTGTTTTAAAAGCAAAACCTTTTTTTACATGCCAGGTTAAGCATTAAAAATATTACAGAAAATCGATGTAGATTTGACAATAGAAGGAAATACAATCTAGAAGATATTAGATTCCACTCCTCTCTAAAAAAAATTTTTTTTTAATTCTTTTCCACATAGAATTCATCATCTATAAAATTGTCTTTGCCTTATGTTAAACAGCATATCTCGACTTCAGAATAATTTTTTTCAGATAGGAAAAAAGTGTCCTAATATCTCTCCATAAGGTACAGAAAGACACAGTATTCTAAAAATTATCAAAATATCGAAAATCATTTTACTACCCTGTTTTAATTGTTTGACTTTTCTACATATATGTTCAAATTTCATAACTCTAGATATATTATTTAGCGAATTACTTAAATGTTCTTTAAAAAAGTTTGCCAAATCATTTCATTGATCATTAAAACTTCAAATTGCGTTTTCTCGGCTTTTTATGTCATAACAGTGGGTATTTAAAATATCAATGGCATTTTTTTTTTTTTTGAAATTCATTTTAAAGTTTTGAAATTTTTTTCCTTTTATTTTGTATAATATGTTTGATGATTCTGTGCGTGGAATAAGGATGCAGTTAAATAGTTATTTTCAAAATTAGATGTAACCACTTTTTTACAGTTTTTCGTAATGTCTGATGAAAAAAATTTGAAAACTATAAATAAAGTAAAGTAACTATAAATATATAAACAATAATAAAAACTATATTATATAAACTAAAATTTTATCTATAAATATATAAACTATGATATAAACTATAATTAAACCCACGCACAGAATCTGGAGAAATACTAAAGGAAGGTGATAAAAAAAAATGCTTAAAAAAATAAAAATTTCAAAAGTAGTAGGAATCTTAAGATATTGAAACATTTTGAAAAAATATAAAATTTAAATAATTTCTTGTTTAAAAATGAGGTTTACTCTGAAACGCGTATTTTTTTGTTTTCAAATATAGTTGATATACAAACTTTTTTCTTATAAATATCTAACAAAGCATAATTGTTCATATGATACTTTGTCCCCTTAATTTATAATAATAACATTTAAATCGAAATCTTTTTTTTAAACGGATTCCAAGTTCTATTCCCATTTTTTATCATCAAACGGAGCCAGTATAAGCTGCTGTCATTCAAACCGAGAACATAAGCAATTTTTTAATCTCAACACGTCAATTCCAAATCAAAGTTACGTCGGGTCTTGGAATTTCCACCGCAAAGAAAAACAAAACGGAAATTCTTCCAAAAGTCATGTATTTTCTCCACCTACTTCTGGGGAGCATCCGCAGGAAAAAGGCCCTCTACTTCATGTTGACACGCGATAATCATCTCGGAATTCCTTCAGCAACTAAATCAAGGACTGTTAAACGGTCGACTGCTTTTAACGTGACAGAACATCCTGTAAAGATGCGTTAACTGACACGTCTAGCCACTGCCTTATGACACTAGGAAGACACGACCAGGGTGAGATATGCTGTCACGCCAATGGCCTTCCTTTGTGGTAAATGTCCCTTTATTCACATCAAGATGCTCTTTTAATAAACCTGGGTTATCGGTATTTGTGTTGAGCAACAACCATGTGTGCAGAAATTGACCTCTCTTCATGAGTTATATTTGATACTGCAAAATGGGTATCTGTTATATGACTAGTCAAAGAAAAGGAATCTGGAGGTATCACGATTCTTACACAATTCAACTACTTACCAATTGGCGATAAAAAAAAATAGTGGGAAACTGCAACCCAGTTTATGTATTTTAATAAAAGTTTAGCTTTATCACATGATTTGTTTATCTGTTTTAAACATACTGTATCGAAATCAATGGTTTGTTTATGTTAAAAAAAATAGAAACTAGAAGTGGCATATGTTTTGTATTAGATTTTTTATTACTGTATTATTTTTCACATTTTTCTTCATGGTTTATATTAAATAACACAAAATTGTTCATATATTTATGATTGGTCAAAGAAAGACACAAGGAGATATCATGATTCTTGCACAATTCAACGACTTACAAATTGATGATAAAAAACAGAAATCCAGTTTATGTTTTTTTAATAAAAGTTTTGCTTTGTCACCTGATTTCTTTATCTCTTTTAAACATATTGTACCGAAATCAATCTTGTTGAAATTAAAGGAAATATTAATATATAAAGCGGCATATATTTTGCATTATATTTTCTAATATTAATTTTTTTTTTATTTCTTGTCAAAAGTTATATTTAATGTTCCAAAATAATTACGTTATATAACGAGAGTTTATGAATAACTTCTCAAAGAAAAACAATTTTATCAGGATTCTTACACAATTCAGCTACGTACATATGGGTGATAATTAAATTTTGAAAAAAGAAGAGAAAATATGCAGACTCAAATTTATGTGCTTAAATTTTTTTTTGTTTTTTTTGTTTTATGATATACTTTGTCTATCTCTTTAAACATACTGTAATGGAGTCAGTGATTAAAGGAAATAGTAACATAATAATTAAGTTAAAAATAAAGCGTCATATATTTTCTTATAGATTTTCGTGCAGAAACTAGTATAACCATATATTTTAAACTATTTCTTTCACATTAAGCAGTAATTTTTAATCATCCTTATTCAGCAAAGTATTAAATTTGATGTTATATGACATATTATTTCAGTGTATTAATTTTGATAACATAATTTTCTTGTTACAACTTCAAATTTTACGTAGAGAATAGAGAAAAATGTTGAAAAAATAAATAATTTTTTTTTATTTCTCATAAAATTTAATATCTGTAAGAAAAAGAATTACATCATTTCTATAAATACTTTTCCTTAAATATCAACATTTCATTCTGTTACTTTTTTAGTAAATACTATCCCCACTTTCATATTCTTTGACATTTTAAATATTCCAAAGTTTGTTCATTAATAAAAAAACTTCTTTTTAGAATATTTAAGACCAATTTCATATTGAATATATTTAAGGAAAATAAAATTTGTGTGCATATGAAAAAAAATTCATGGCAGAAAAGCATAATTATAATGAATCAAAAATCTTAATAACATTTTTGTCGCAAATTTATTAGAGAAAATTTAATATTAAAACTAAGCAACTACAAACGCATAGCTACTCAATCAATTAATCTATTTTTTATATAATAATTTGAATTTTTTTTCAAAAATTTGTACTTAAAAAGGAAAGAATCAAGAGAAAACAAATAAAAAGTTCAGTCATAAACTTATCTTTATTCAAAATCTTCAATGTAAATACAAAATAATTTTTCTCAAAACTGTAAACTATATCTTATCTAACATTTAACTTTAAAAACACACAGAAAAAGGCTTAATGTGTACTAAAATAATCTTTTTATCTCTTTCCCTCTCCCACATTTTTTTTTCTAATAATATTTATAGAGCATACAATTGTTAAATGTTTTGTATATACTTTTTAAACTATCAAAGCAAGCTTGTCCTTCCCCCTCCTCTTTTCTAATTGTATTTATGTAGCATACAACTATTAAATGTTTTGTATACTTTTTAAAGTGTCAAAGAAATTAAACAACATGCAATAAACGCAAAAAAAACCATGCATTGATTCATCTCTTTTATAATGTGTATCAATATAATATGCATTATAACAAAGAGCTCAAAGAGCATAGGTCTGCACAAAGCACCTTCTTCCATTCTTACATAAAGCGGGTCTAGATAGCAAAATCCATCCTCCCACCACTTTGGAGGGGGTAGGCTATCACAAGGTACAGCAAGCGGAAAATTGAAATGCTGGGACGAAGGAAATTCTTTGCAGGATTTGTTTAAATTGACCTCATCTCTCGCATTGGGGGAGGTACAAGATACGGTGACATTTATGTACTTCGTCTTCATGCTTTATCCCCCCTCTTGCTACCCCTCAAATAAAAAATCGTTTTTCGAGGAGGGGAGAAGGTCCCCCGCGGTGCGACTGCCACACAGGCTGATGGTAAGATATACGGGTGGGCATGAGGGTGCGATTTTTGCCTAGTGACATGGTCGCAGTGAAGGTGGCATTTTATTTTACTATCATGTTAACAAGGTTCGAAGCTTGTCGTTGGAGTTTGCCAGATGATTCAGAAGATTGAAATGGCGTTTTGTTGTGTTAATAAAGCCTCTATGAGTTCATTAGTAGAGCAGTGTTTTTGATATAAACTGAGTATTTACCAAAATTAGAATTTATTAGGTAATTCTTTAATTAATAGATTTATTGTTAATTTAATTATAATGTCTGAAATAAGAGAGCTGCATATTTATGTGCACTTAAAATGTGATGAAATAATATGTTAACGAAAAACAAACATAATACTCTATTTTAAAAAAAAAATGTAGGGTTCGATTTTTGGAAGAACGTGCCTGTTCGGCTTTCCAGGTTTAAGAATTAAAATTTCAAAAAATAAAGAAAATAGCTCAAAAATAACATTTAAGTGGATTCAGCAAAAATAAAAACTGTGGAATGTATTTCATTAGTAGATCTCAGTAATTTATTTATTTTTGAAGTCATTTGGTTTATCGATAGTATAAGTCAGTCAACAAAGCTTTATGGAAAAGTCATTTACAGACACCAATTCCGATAAGATGAATAAATTACAAAGTTACAGAATAATAAATAGTTTTTCATAAAAATATAAATTACTAAAATTTTTATTTGAATAAAATTAAGATATCTGAGATAAACTTAATTTATTTTTATATAAGATATAAAATAAAATTATATAATAATTTTTAGGTGTAATGATAAGTTTGCTGCAAGAAACAGCGAACTGTTAAGAATATCAATTAACTGTTTTTTTCACCTTAATCTTTGAAAAGTGGATTAATTCATTGTTCAGACAAATAAACGGAATAATTAATTCCATGTGAAACAGAATGTTCAATTATTTAGTGATAAATAATTTTAAAAATTTCAGTTTATGCATAACATTTATTTTGATTAAGCTAAAAAATCATTAAAACGAAAAACAAAAGAGTAATAAATGCATTAGAGCATTTCTCCCCCGTCCTCTCTCCTATTTTTTCCCTTCAATTTTTAGACTTGAGTATGTGTACCACCTTGTAACGAATTAATATATCAAAACACAATTCATATAAATATCAGAGATTTTGCGAAATTAAAACATATACACATTTTTTAAAAACGAGTTTCAACTCATGAGTTTAAAAAAATGAGTTTAATAATGTGTTTAAAATGAGTTTTCAAAAATGAGTGCAGTTTCAACAAATCGGAGTAACTTTCTACATATTTATACAGATAAAATTTAACATTAAATGAGGACAAAGAACCTTTCCTTGAACTTTATTATTAAACAATCTGACTTTATAAATCAAAATATTTTAAAATTTGTTTGTGTGATATAAGCAAAAAAAAAAAAATGATTGATAAATTATTTATTAACGTTCTATTTAGAAGCAACATCATGAGACTATTGGCGACGGATCTTGTAATTTTGATCCTTTGTCAAGTGAAGAGGACAACATCTGTGAAGTGGCACCTCCCTCTCCTCTCCTAACGGGAGAACTTTGAGCCTCGACAGATTGAATGTACATCAGCGGCTATATTATGGTCTTTAGTGGCAGCAGGGCTCGAGCTCACGGCTCAACGAGGATAGCGCCGCGACCATGGCCACCGGGTTACCACAGCCACATAAGCAAATCGATGAAATATGTATCGATTATAGGGTTCACATGGAACAAAATGAGTTGAAAACTTCTATTCCATAGCAACATAGTAGCCGTAGTAGCCTAGTCGTCTTGGTCGCTGACTCACAACCGTGTGTTTTCGTCGAGTCGTGGGTTCGAGAGTTGATGCTATTAAAGACCCACCGCGATGCCCGTTAAATCTGCCGAGGCTCAAAGGTCCAGAGGTGTAGAAGTTAGGAGAGGTAGGTGCCATCTCAGGGGTCGTCCTCTTCACTTGACAGAGGTTCAAAATTTCGAGATCCGTCGCCAATAGGTCTCGTGCTGCTTCTAGTGCAACGTTAGTAAAATCCAATCAATCAATCCATAGGAATATAATATGAAATTGGGGACAGCCCTCGCGAAATATTGAGTCATTGCTAAGTGACCAGAATGATACTTATTCCAGTCTCACTTTTCTTACTTCTACGCAAGCCTGATTGAGTACATTGAACTTCAAGCCATCCTTCCGCCATTCACAGTCTTCAAGCGTAACACAACGAAATTGTCGAAAAATACTCACAAATTGTATGAAATCCCTTCCTTTCCTTTGTATATGTAGTATAACGTAATAAAATTTTCATTAGTCTACAAAAAAAATTTATCTTTTACTATTTTAAAAGCCTTTTGTGTCCTTTTAAAAAGGCCCTTCTTATGTTACTTCAAACGAATCTCTTTCCCCACCCGTGAATTTAACGTTAAATAAAAAAATTCCATGCGATACGATCTTTTTTTTTGCTGTAGTCAGTTGCATACAGACTAATTGACTAAATTCTATTACAACACTTTTTCGATCGCATTACTTAATAAAATCAAATCCCAAAGAAATAAAATCTTTCTCACAGGTTAAGCACATAAAAAAGCGAGCAAGAAAAAAGGCATATTTATTGATATTTCATAGTGGCAATTTCCTACCATTGTCGCTTTTGAATAGGCGAATAAAAAAAAAAGTGACGGCCCCGGGAACTTTATGAAGATAAGATGAAACACGAAACAGGGGAAACCTTCTCTTTACATCATTAATTTAAGCCCAATCGAAATCTATTCATTTGGTATTAAAAAAGAAGCAGAAAAAAGGGCAAAGAAAATAATCTCTTAAAATGGTTTTCCATGAATATAGGAACTCTGAAAGTCGTTATCGCAAGCATCGCTTTAATCGACGAATCGGTGTATTAGATCTCAGATCTTTGGATATTTTGCTTCGGGGAAAGGAGACAAATTAAAAAATATTCTTTTTTCTTGATATACATTTTAAAAGAGATAGGTAACTGAGAAGTCTTTGACATGGAAAAAGGAACTTATTTTAAAGTTTAAATAATTTTCACTTTTTGAATTAAGGCATCCGTACACATTTAAAACGTTATTTTTGTCAAAATTTTCCATTTTCTAATTTAAACCTCAGTTTAAAATTTAAATTTTTTTTCTTTCTAATAGTGTTTGAATTTTGTTTATACCACATTTAGAACTTAAGTTACAGGGATTTGAATTTTACTCGGTGGCTAATTTTTAATTGCATTTGAAAGTTTGTTTTTGATTTCTCTCAAAATGAGTTTTCTCGACATATTTACTTATGGCAACATAGATATCAGAAACAGTTATGAACCAAATTAATTTAAATTATGCAAGTATCTTCCTTATATAGTTTTTAAGAACCCCTACTATTTTCATGTTTGTAAAATTGATATATTTTTAGTAACAAAAGTGTAAATCATGTATTGTTATATATATATATATATATATATATATATATATTTGATTTTTTTATTGTTATTTGACTCGAAACACAATAAAAATTGTAGTAATATGATTTTCATCATGAAAGTAGCACCAGCCCCAAAAAATATTATGATGAATAAAATTCACAGAATAATGATATTTTTGTTTGTTTTTGAGTTATGACCATTATTCCGTCATTGTGATAATCAATTTATGTACTATTTTCACCGTGTTTTCCACTCCAAAAATTTCTTTTTTGAAGTAAAAGCAGATTATTAAATGTGTTTTTCATAGTTTTAGGTTCTATTTTAGCATTAAAAAATACTTTGATAGCAAATATTAATATATTTCAAAAAAATTTCTCCGAAGGTGTACGGATACCTTAAAATCAATAGAAGTAATACATTAACATTGAGATATCTGTATATTATGTATTTGTTTAAGGAAAGAATATCATATTCATAACCATAAGTAGTTAATGTATGAGTAATTAATAATCAGCAGTGCTCTGTTTATATTTGTTATTCTCTAGAAAAAAACTTGCAGATTCAAAAAATTAAATATATTGCAAACGAAGCGTTAGATTTGCAATTTGAATGCAGTGTAATTATAGATGTTTTGTTTCATATTACTTACACGAAAAAAACCTCTGTGACTAATATAAATGAAATTATGAACAAATAATATAAAAAAAAATTTAATTAATTCTCGCTTAAGTCAACGAAGAAAATTTTTATTTTAGTTACTTTTTATTAAGTAATTACAATCAATATAAATATGTATATTCATATGACAGAATCTCAATATTAAGTTTCAAAGAAATTTTTTCCCAGCGATCTACACGCTTTGTCACCGATGGTATTTATTCCTAAATTTATATCCTGCGAAATATCTTATATAAGAGAAATTCTTTTCTCCCATATAAAATTAAAATTAATTACTTGAAAATCAAATAAAAGAAATTTCATGCTTCGACGAGATTCGATCCGAATTCATGAAGACTTTACGGCGAAGCTCTACCAACTTCGCCATTCTATGGTAAGCCATAGTAGAAGCATTGGTTTATTTCTTAATTCATCCGGTAAATTAAATGGTTGGAATACAGTTTAGCCCAACCACCCTTGGCGACAGGAATTATTTGGCGGCATTTCGCCAAATGTGGCTTCGCGGACTTAAGGATCAGCCAAAAAAAAAATCGACAAGTGTGGCAATTTTTGAAATCGCTCCAAGTGGTTGGGCTAAACTGCCTTTTAACCAATTAAATTTAATAAATGTTTGAAAAATCGTATTGACATCAAGTATCATCCACTACAAGTTTAAAAAATGTATTTGAACTTGAGTGGATGAATAAAAAATATTTTATTAACGATTGAAAATTGAACAAGATATAAATAGGGAGAGTGTGAACTAATATGCTAAAGTAATAATAGGAATTCAAAAAGAAAGGGGATCCTTATAAAATCCTTCAGAAAATCACCTCTTAGGAATAACATTTTATAAAATCATGTTAAAGCAGAGTTTG
>BMAW01064348.1:37027-75754 GCA_019974015.1 Nephila pilipes | reverse complement strand
TTTTTATAAAATCTTGACAGACTCTTATTCCCACTCATCTAGCGTTCTTCTAAAGAAGTTCATTAATACTTCAACAAAAAAGAATCCCATTGTTTTTAGCGAAATGAGAAAAAAACTCAACCCAACACTGAAATATAAATTACTTGAGAGTAGGTTTTAAAAATTAAACTCTCACTTGAGAGAAATGTTATTTTGAAGGCCTGCCTTCGATTTTAAGAGCTCTCTTGAGTGGGGAGACTGCATTTGAGGTTCAGCCTGGAAGTGTTACCATTATCGTGGTGGTGTGTTCACCATTAACAAGTTCTCACTTTTCCTGGAGGATCATGAAGAAAACGCTGAGGCTATAGTAGCGTCACGTACTGGAAAAGATCATAAAATTAAAGTCCAGTCGAGGTGATATGAACGGTCCCAACTCCTCTCCCCAGAAGAGAGTGGTTTTTTTTTTACCTCCTTTATGTCTACTTTGCTTTCTTTCGCTCTTAAGAGTAAATGGTGAAAAAATAGATTACGCTCAAATAGTTGACGTGGTACGTATTGTATGTATATTTAATTGAAAATTACTAAATATTTTATCCTATCAAATTTTTACAAATGAAACATTTTTACCCATTACAAATGAAATATTTTCTCCCTTTCAAATGAAATATTTTTACCCATGTTTTCTCATGAATATTTTAAATAAATGATTTGTCAATATGTTTTTAAAGGCACCGATACATACGGGGGGAAATAAAATACTGAATTAAAGACTCTTTCTTTCAGTGACATTTATGTTTTAAAAATTATTCGCAAGGCTTGGGATTTTTGTGTTCCTTTTAATGATATTATAATCATTTTATTGAACTATAAAAGTATTTTGGGCATAATTTTTCAGAAATATTTGCATTTAGGTACCCTTTTTAAAAACAATATTCCATAAATATGCAAAATATTTTATTCCTCATATAAGTAACTACTCAAAATATAATGAACCGACTTTTTTTTTTTGATGATGATATTGCTGTTTATTTTCTTTGAAAAATTATAGAACTTTGTAATTTTGGAAAATTTAATTACTTCTTTTTTTGTAATATTTATTTCTTAAAAATAATGCATAACTTAGAGAAAAAAACATATATCCATATATAATATCCATAATAAAATATCCATATTCAACCAAACTTTTGGGAAAAAACTTTTTGGTATAAAAATTACATTTAGAGTCCGATAGAATGATTGAAATATTGTTATTAGGCACACAAAAAAATCTAAGTTCTACTAATAGTTTGAAAAAGTAATAATCACAAAAACAAGGAGTCTTCGGTAATCATTCCAGAATTCCCTTTCACGTCCTAGTTTTCTTAAATTTCGAAGCTATTGATAGCTTTTTCTTAAAAAAAAAAAAAAAAAAAAATATCGATTGAAAAAAACCCACTTGATTTTGATAACTTCATTCTGATTTAGCAAAACTTATCGAGTATCTGATTTTTCGTTATCTGTCTCACCGACATTGTATAACATTAAAAATAATTAGGTATGGACATCATAAATGTATCTTTCGTACGCGACAGACATACATTAATACTAAAAATAAATTATTCAGTAATACTATAATGAGAATTTTATCATAATAGATTGGTTACTGAAACAATTAATGTCATTATTACAATCAGTTAACTTGTTGGATTAGACTTTTTTGTGATTAATCCGACGACGAGAGAGTTTGTACTCGAGTCTTTTTGATGAATATTTTTGATAACTTCATTATATGATGCGAATTAGTTAGTGGAATTAGGGTTTTCCATTGTATAAGATAGAGTGGCAAAGATATAATGGATAAGATATAACTAGATATAATTTTTCATTAAAAGACACAACGCAAAAACAATGTAAGATTTTTTAAACTGATGTTGTTCAACTAATAAAAAGGGATACTGACTTGTTCAAAGCGCAGGTACAAATACATTTGGTTTTTCAATTTACATACGAATCCGTAATTTCGTTCCTATATTTCTAATAAACTACTTATATTAGTGTCAGAACATACGAATATATAATTACATGTAAATTCATACCAATATTTACAAATAAAAATTTTAGGGCTGAAATAATCTACGCTGTAATTTGGTAGAAACTGCAAACACTCTGGAAAAGTAAGAGGTGATGAAAATAGCCTATTGTTATAAGATAATTTTATACCAGTTAATGAGATGTTAGTCGGTCAAGAAAATTAAACTGGTCTGCTTAGTTAGAATGTTTCTTTTTTACTATTGGGGTTAATATATCTTAAACAATATTTCTGATTACTTTTTCATTAGTGCATTAATTTTGAATTCAAGACGCTGTGGAGTTATGGAATACGTGTACTGTTTTAAAATAAGTAAAATATACTAAACCACCTTTGTAAAGTACTTAAATTTCTCTATTATCAAAAATAATAAAAAAAAATACTATATTTATAACTGAGAAAGATTTTCAACGCAGTTGGTAAATTCGCCTCTTTTCATGACCAAAATGACACAATCAAGAGGATGGGATGTTTAAATGTAATCCAATGTGTGTGTGTGAATGGTTGTCTTCGTATTGTGGCGGAATAGTAGTCCTATTCGCCTCTTGTGCCGTAACTCAATCAAATATACTAACACTAAAAAGTCAATAACTTATACTAGAAGACGTTAGACAAATCTCACGCACAATATTCATTCAATAGACTTGCACTATAATGATAAATGAATTTCTGCTCTTCAGGGTAACACCCTAGATATATTCACCCGTCTCACTAATACCGAATTAAGAGTGTTTTACTGCAACTTTTACAGTTGAAGTTGACTTGATTCTTGACTTCGCAACGATCACTCTCACCCGTAGCAACTCTTGATTTCATCTACCACATGTAAAGCATATAACACATCGATCAACAACTCCCGAGTCTAACATTGAAAACAACATTTTTTTTGCAATTTTTTTTTATTCATCAACATAACACCTTTTGTTAATCACCTTTTAGGGTGATACAATCTTTCCAACGCTTTTCCAAATCATTTCCCCCCCCCCCCCAATTTTTTTTTTCTTTTTTTCGCAAGAAATCTTTTTTGTTGCGAGTAAATAGCGATAAACAGCTTTCTGAATCATCTACTCGTTGCTGTTTTTGTTCCATCGAAAGCAATCGCGGCTTGGCCACTTGGAAAAAACCTTTTGCAAAAGCAAACCACTTGGAAAAAACCTTTTTCACTTCACTTCAAAAAACCTTTTTCAGTAAATACACTTCCTTATGATATCTGTGTCATCTCAGCAATCTCACGGAGCTTCACTTTACGATCTTTCATTATAATTTTTGTCACTTCACTCACATTTTCCGGTGTAACGGCTTCCACAGGTCTACCCGAGCGTTCCGCGTCATTTGTGTCGGTACGACCACGTTTAAACTCGGCAAACCACCGACAAATCGTTGCTTTTGATGGACAAGAGTCCGGGTAACATTTTTCAATCCATTGTTTTGCTTGCACGGTGTTTTTACCCATTAAAAAACAATGTTTTATCAGAACACGAAACTCGGTTTTTTCCATTTTTTAAACAAACTACAAAACGACTTTACTCCAACCTCGATAACTCAGCTGTTTCTGGTCCGATCGACTTAAAATTTTGACACGTTTCAAGCAAAGGTTAGTACTCTAGAAAGACCTGGTTACTGGTTTACTACGAGCGCCATCTCTGGGTTAGTCTCGGGAGTTATTGATTGATGTGTTACACAACGCTAGTGACACTCAACCTCTATCCACTAGACTTCCTTCTGCTTAATTATATGCTCTCCTATCTAGATCATTTCCCTTTATTTCTACCTGCCTCTAATTTACCTAATCACGTTTTCATTTTGGTTGGGAAGAAATTGCTTAATTCATGCAATCAATGTCAATTAAAGTTCCCAAGGTTAGTGAAGAGAAAACCGCGAATTGCCCAACGCCCCAGTATGATTTATTTGATTTCAGGAAGCATCCCAAATCATATGCAGTCAACAATTCTTTTACATTATTATACATTTTCAAACATCCCATTACATGACTATAAAATTGTTGTTTTTGTTTCTAGGGCTTATTAATAAATTTTCAGTTGTGCTCCCCGGGTAACTGAGTTGTCATAGTCGGGAACTCGAGTCCCGCATTGTTTCCGTTAGTCGTGGGTTCCAGTCCTGGTGACACTAAAGACCGGTCGTGTAGCGGGGTTGATGCACATTAAATATGTAAAGACGCCCCAACCTCCCATTCGTGGAGTTGAAATTTGGAGAGACGGTATCATCTCTGGTATCGTCTTCGTCACTTGACCGAGGTTCAAAATCATAAGATCCGTTGCCAATAACCCGCGTGATAATTCGAAGTGCAACGTTAATAATCAATCGAAACCTTTTTTTTTTTATTTATTTATTTACATCTTTGCATGAATTGGATGTACTTGTATGTTTTATTTAAAATATTAGGTTGATTGGTTTGAATTTCTGGCATTGAATCCTCAAAAGATATATTGTGTCAAACACAAGGTTAAGAGATCACAAAATGTTTAAAAAGGTAAAACAATTGAAAACTAAAGACCAAGAAAAAAAGGATTATAACATTTATTAAAACCATATGCATGCGGTGAGACCAGTGTCCTTTAAGAATGGAAATAAGTTTGGTTGGGAATTATCCCCAACCAAGTCAATTAAACGAAGTGTATTAGAATTAAAATGTTTCACACAAACTTAAAAACAGAGCATTTGACTAAAATATGTTTCACAGTCAGAGGACAAACACTATGACTGCAGAATGGGAAGCTCTTTTCAGTAAAAGGTATCTATGTGTCAATCTTAAGCGTCCAATTCGAAGACTTGTTATAATAACGGCTCGTCTTCAATAAGAAAATAGATTCCAGCGAGAGATGATTAGTTTTATATAATGTAATTTTCTATCTATTTCTAAGTTCCATGGATCCTTAAATATTAAAATTGATGGATAGAAATTAGAATTAAAAAATTGATTAAAAATTAAAAACATGAACATAAAATATTAAATCTTGATGAATATTTTATACAGCATAATACATTGACCAATAGTGAATTTACATTGATTAATCATAGAAGACGAGTGAAAGCAACCCCTCTTTTTTAAATCATATATATATATATATATATAATTGGAAAGTGGAAGGAAATAAATCTCAAAATCAATTAGGTTTCAATATATATAGGTTTTGCATGGCGTACTACGATACTCGAATTTAGTTACAAGATCTTTGCTTTGAGAAGCTTTATTCTATCCTAGTCTGCTTATTTTATCCATTATTTGTGTTTTATATATAAATAAAAAAGAACTTACCTAATAAAATGTCCCTGAAAGGAAGAAGGTAGGTAAAAGGTGGTTGAAATCTCACGAAGAAATTTATATTTCAGACTTCTTCATTTAATTCAAAAAGGGTGGTATAATTTTTTTTTACTGCATTGCTCTCAAAGAAACGTGTATTGTCGAACTGCTATTATTCGTTTTTGGGATTTTTATTATTCATTTATCTGAAAAAATTATTTGAAAAAAATTAACTAACTTTAAACGATTCATGAGAATATATGATGTGTTTCAGCATTAAAGCAGCTTCCATTTCCTAAAATTTCTTTAATCTTATCAGTGAAATTTGTAAGTCGTGACGATTGCTTTCTGCCGATTGCGAAAATCGCATAATTGCCAGCAAAATAAATATTTAAACTTCGCCATTTCTTCAAATTCGCGAAGAGAATCGGAGAAAACAAATTCGGAAAAACGAGACCCCGGGCAAGAGCTGTTTTTCTCTCCTAACGAAATCAACTTTTTTTTCTCCCTTCCTGTGGCATTTTTAAACAGTCCCAACAACCCGGAAAGATAGAAACGGGATATCAAATAAAAGAAGAGGAAGGTAAGGGGGAAAAAAACCCAAAATGAAGGCATTGAAATTAAAAATTAATCCAAGGGATAACTTACGCACCACGTAATCAAGGGAAGTTCAAAAATAGCGATTTTACCCTCATACTGCTCTTCTTCACTTCACTCCTCCCTCCCTGCGTAGGAAATTGAAGCCTCAAAATACAGAGAGAAAAAAGTACTCGAACTGCAGTAGTGATAATAACAATAAAATAAATAAAAAAAAAAAAGATCCCCCGCTCTCCCTGTAAAAATCGTCACGAAAAAATCATTGATGAGTAGCGGAAAGTTCGTTTCTTTTCTTTTAGGGAAGTTTAGAAACACCCACTCCATCTTTACGTCGTAAAAACAATTGAGGTAGAGCGGTAAGTTCTTCTTTACGGGAGTTTGTGAAATAGTCTCGACCTGTGTCTTTCTTATTTTTTTTCCCAAGATGGGGTTCTTCAGGCAGTTTGAGGGTGTTTCTTTTACTTTTTTTCCCCTGCTCTTGCCCTCCCTTCTCGTATATTTCGTTCTCTTAATGTTATTCCAGACCCCCTTAGTGCGCAATTTTCGAGTTTTATTTTTGGAATGCCTTCAATAAAGCAAAGGGCGATCTTTTTTTTTTTTTTTTCCTTTCCCATTTGGTAGTGGCCACATGCGGTGGTAAAGTGAGTTAATTTGCAGCCTGAACTGGAATTCTGTAGCTTGATTAACACGTAGATTGCTACCTCATACGAAGATACTTATACTTAAAGCACTTGTGGAGTGATTTACAAACTTTCTTTGCGTTAATCAGTTGCATGTTCTAGAAATAACTTTTTTTTTCCATTACAGTCTTAATGGTGTATAGAAAAATAAATTAAGTGTAACAAGTTCATGATTATATCAATTACTTTTGTATTTCTATTCTGCTGTACTTCACAAATTACATAACCTTGTAAGATGTCCACGTTTTTCATCAATATTATTCGTTTTTCGTATTTCTAGATGACAGTTTTTGTGCTTTTCTTTTCTACCATTGCTCTATGTAATTATACATTTATCCTTAGCCTTTTTTTCATTTCTTTTAAAGCCATGATTTAGAAAGAATATTTAACCAGAGCTTAAGAACCGAAAATATTCAGTCTCAAATTTATTAAATATAAAGCTTAAGCAAAAGAAAAAATCTTCAGTACATCTGAAACACAAACGAAACACTTGTTTAATTTTTCAATTCTAGAAACGAAAAATCACAAATGTTTTTTTTAAAAAAAAATCTTTATTCACAACCAAAAACAAAAATTATCAAGGGAAAATAATATATTTTGTTGTTTTTAGAACATTTATATAATATATTCATGTAAAAAATATTCATATTTTGTTGATGTTACAAACTTTTTATACTTTCAGTAATTTAATCAGCTCTTACGGGACTATTTTTAATTAAGAATCACTGACATTTATAAGTAATACTTATTAAATGTTAAATTAATTTTCGGTTTATTCATATTTCTTTAACAGTTTCAAATAATTAAGAACCTTTACCTTACATTTGCAAACAATTTTAAAATGACAGCGATCGAAACACATTAACGCCTCCCAATAAAGGACACTCACTGGACCAGACATTTTGTCCCGTAAGCATAGTGTCCTATAATAGGGGACCGGGACCAACAGAATTGTCCCTTAAGCAGCCGTGTCCCTTATTTCGAAATGTCCCCTACAAGAGGGTGGTGATGTATTACTGTACTGAAATATATTATAGGTAAATGATAATATAGAAAACATTTTTTAAAATTATTATTCTTTAATTCTTAAGGATTTTTAATTTTAATGAAAACCCTTTCCCACAGAATAAGGGATACTATAAAAATAAATTTAGCATAAAAATTAAGAAAATTTATTATTTTACCCAATGTAGTATTATTTTATATTAAATACATTTATGAGAAATCCCGTTTAAACATATATACATACTTAAAATATAATGTCTATTTAAGAAAATAAATTAAGGAATTAATTTTTTTTTGCAAAAATCAAAACTTTTTATTGACAAAATAAATTTTATATGGCTAAAATTTTTTTTAATGGATATAAAAAATATAAATATTATACTTATTACAATACAAGCAAAACATTGTTGACGTCATTTACAAATTTTTTTTAAATCTTAAATACTCAGATGGAGTGCGTAATTTCTTTAATTCAATAGTGTGTAATAGATAATATATTTTAATTTTTGTAAAAGGACGAAAATTATGAATATGCATCAATTATATTTAATAACTGGATATTGAAATCTATATTGTTAGGTGCGCTTAAGCTTAAAAAATATATAATCACGCCTACCTTAGTAAACAATTTGTGGCATAATGTTGAATTTTTTTTCTCCGGTTCTCTGGATATCGTCATTTACCAAATATGTGATGAGCTTCCTTCATAATTTAATTTTACCGACCTCTTTCAGTCTAATTAAATAGTCAATAATTACAAAACTCCAATTGAAGATATGTAAGAACAGTACAGAACCCTTTATTAACTGCCAAAAAATATGCAAGAGAGCTCTCTCTCGAATCTCTCTTAACTCAGTCAACCGTAGTTTATATTCTAATAATGAAGTCTTAGCTTACCAAATCACTCATTCTAATTTATACAATTCCCAATAACAGCCGATTCGTATCTTAGTATAACTAAGAGTCACTTCGATTTAAAAGATTAATTACGATGCTTCAATCTGATTTACAAAAATCTATCAGTCTGTTGGTATCCTCTATCTCATTTCTCTTTCCTTTTCATTCTATTTTGTTTATATATCACCATGTATAATTAAATTCCTACATTTCTTATCTCTGTCTAATTTACTTAATCACGTTTCATTTTAGTTGGGAAGAAATCGCAATTTTGTGCAATTCAAATTACCAAAAAGCCCCCTAAGGTTAGTGAATGATAACAATCTTTTGCCCCAATGTCAAAAATTTGTTATCTTTCTATTTAACATGTTGAAACTATAGCAAAACAAATCCACTACTTAAAATTTCATTCAAACTTTGCAACATTTTGATAGGTTATAAAAAAATCTCATTCAAGTTGCTCCGCCTATTTTTTTTTTAATTTCGTTATTAATGTGATTAATATGTAACTTTCGACTTGCACAAAAAAATGCAACATGCTTATTATATACTTTCATGAAGTGTTTCCCGAGGCGATATTTAAAAAAAACCAAGCATGGATAAATTTATAGATTGCCACTTTTTCTTTCGATATTGACGCCCCGTCACTATTAGAACAAACAGCACTTCTATTGTATCGTAAATTCAAAGCAAACATTAATGAAAACCCACCTGTTAGGTTGCAACCTTCTTTTGTTTATTATTTGGTCTTCCTAGGCGCCTTCTGGACAACACAAGGAATTCATTATGAAGCTCCCATCTATAAGCTTCTGGAATAACAAGAAACGATTTTTCAAATTTCCACGACCACCAATGGTGTCGCTTCTTGACATGTAGCACGTAATTGCACGTTAGGGTCGGCCTATTAGATATCGACGTTTTCGGCTACATCAAAGAGTTCAATCGGCCTTCCGTTTCTGATGACAATTAATCTTGTGCCGAAACAAAAGGAAAATAATTAATAACCATTGTCAATGCCTTTGAAGCATTCCTTGCTTTTTCACGCCTATGAAAGAGTTCATTTAGTTTGCTCCCTTTGATAGAAGCAACCTACTTTGGTATGAAGTAGAAACTCAAGCTTCCTAATAGATTTTTCAGAATTTCTAAAGCGTTACTATGTAATTACGTCTCGCAATTGAAAAACCACAAAGAACGTAATTTCTGTCATTACGAACTATTTTATTTTCTTAGTAAAAGAAATTAAAATAGATTTTAAAGAAAACACTGAGATTGCTCTACTGGGGTGTCTAACTGTTTAGATGATTCTTCGTAAATATTGTTAGGGATTCAATGCAATGCAAGAAGAAACCAGTACCTTATAGTTTTTAATTCGATATTAGTAAGTAGCATGGAGAGAAATCTGTGTATGCTTTGCATATTATATTCCACACTTACCTCCCACTCCTTCCTTATTTGACTTAAGAAACTATATTTAGATTTTCGACGACGTAAATTAAATGTTTAGTGTTTTATCTCTTAATATTTTACAAAAATTTCAGAGACTTATTTTTAATTACTCGTAATCTCAAAGAACTATCTAAATTTTCAAATTTCATTTTCATTTTCTAATTTTACTATTTAAATAATAATATTAAAATCGAAATTTTTGGATGATTTATTAGTAGTAAACAAATTACAAGCAAACCGAAAAAGAATGATGAATGTCCGTAGCAAATTAAAAATATGAAAAATTAAAATGTTGTACCTAAATAATTTTTGCGGGTGACAAGTTAATCATAATCCCAGAAATAGATAAATTGTAATTAAATACATCACACAGAAATTGTCATATCTGTATATATTCAATAAATTTATTCACTACAATCAAATATAAGAATGTCATTTCTTATTCCTTCTTTATACAGTGAAGGTAAACATAATCATAAAAAGTACTAAATTGAGTCTACAGCATGTCATGTCCATTATATATATATATATATATAACG
The DNA here is from genome assembly GCA_019974015.1 of Nephila pilipes. NCBI lineage: Eukaryota > Metazoa > Arthropoda > Arachnida > Araneae > Nephilidae > Nephila > Nephila pilipes. The sequence continues at coordinate 65,281 of BMAW01064348.1, read as the reverse complement.
TAAGGTTCCTGGTCGAACGTAAAGGTTCCTGGAAAAAAATTCAGTGTGCAGGAATTTCGATAAACAAAAATAATTATAGAAAATTGTTCAATATTTCCATACAAAAATATGTGTAGTTTACTTTTAGGGATCAAAAGAAGTCTTAAAACATGAAGCTACCAAAGAAACTAGTTTTGAAAATGCAAATAATCATGTAATTTTAAATTTGCTGGCAATGCATTGAAAATTGAAATTTTGTTTGCAAAAAATGAAATGAAATTTTCATTTAGTTTGGGGTAAAGTAATTCTAAAGACCCCTGCCTTTTGATGATTTTATGGGAGTAATGTTAATCCAATGCAATTTCGACTTTCGTTCTTAAATCTATATTATTTGATCTATTTGAATGCAATAAAGTGCATCTGAAAAAGCAAAAAAATAAAGTATGCTTCTGGGGAATTACTTTTTTCCTCCAATTTTTAAAGATATTTCTACCCTAATTTTAATGATTCATTTACGAGTTTTCCGGTCTTTAAAAAATATTCTTAAATATTTTTAAAAATCGGAGGAAAAAAAGTAATTCAGCAGAAGCATTTATTATTTTTTGCTCTTCTGGACGCACTTTATTGCATCCAAATAGATCAAATAGTAAAGATATAAGAATTAAAGTATAAATTCCATAGGCTTAACATTACGTCCACGAAATGAAAATGGCGGGAGCCTTAAAGTATTTAAGAACACAATATACTTGTTGGGGTTATTATAAAGTAATGTTCGCTTTTATTTATAAAGGTAAACATTTCTTCGGGCTCGTTAAGAATAAATCTCAAGTCCTGTCAGACAGTTTCAATGCTTCCATTACATTTCTTTTTATGATTTTTCAATAAATTCACCTTGATTGTCATTATCATATTTGGATTCAGCTTGATTAAAGCGATCATCCAATACATCCTGATGGATGGATCAATAAATCCCAATTAAGTTTGCATCTATTAGTAAAAATTTCTGGATAAATAGAGATTTGAAATATAGGTATTCAATTATGTGTGTATGTGTAAAGAATTGGGTCATCTTATCGTTTTAAAACTTCGAAGTTACTTTTGATAGTGGCTGTTGTGATCATAATTTCTTCGAAAGAATTCAGTATTTTAACAAATTAGCGCAATTTAATCGCACTGAAGACAGTTTACGCAGGAACATCACACTACAAACAAAATTCAGAGTATATCGAGAAGAGAAAGTAAATTAAAAAGAAAAAAAAGGAAGTAATGCGAATTTATATATATCATTCTTTCCTACCTGTCACGAATAAAGGCTACCTGAACTCAATCTATGTCAGAAAAAGAAACTTTATACATTAATAAACTCATAAGAACCCAGGGATATTTCAACTCTTTCGATGGCTATTCTATAAAATAACTCTTCGAGATCTCCCACTTTTGTTACTGAGAGCCGAAATAGAAAACAATATTTCCCCTCAAAGGACTATATCTATATTTGTATATTATTTCCCCTTATACATAAAATATATTTTGTCAAAAAAAAATTGTGTTTTCATATTTTTCTAATATTGCATAAAGGGCTAAAATACTCTGAAATTCTGATGATGATGTCTGCGTTGAAAGAAAATATCATTTGAGACTTCAAACATTAGGGTAAATCTTTGTTCCTCCCGAAAAAGATTACACTTCTGTAAGTAGGGTTTTTTTTTTTTTTTTTTTTTTTTTTGAAAAATTTTCCTCCCACGAAATGGAAAGATTGCAAAATCCATCGCTATATACTTGACAGTCTTGTTTCAGTCACATTGGAATCAAAAATAGATATATGTCCAAAAAAGAATCATCGGCACGAACTAAAGTTTCACCAAGAAAATGTACAGCTTTTCTGAGAAAAATTTATAAATGATGTTTTATTATTATTCTCTCTCTCTTAAGTGAATACTTAAATAGACACATTTTCCTGAATATGACCAATATATCGGAACAATTTTATTACTTTATTTTAATTGTATGTGAGTCTTCTAAATATAATGTAAAAATTCATAGCTCTATTTACATTATTTGAAGATTTTTTTTTTTATATTTTTTTTTAAGCTGTGTGTCAAATAATTTTTAATACCCTGGTATAACTTCATTCTTTTCCCAATTTTATAACTGCGTAGAAATTCACTAAGCAACACGATTAGTAATGAATTTTAATCACTCATAAATTCTACTCAAATTTATTAAGATATTAAAGTAACCAAAGTGCAAGATAAATATTTAATTTAGCTTCGGGTTTGACTTTTTACCTGAGTTGATTTAAATTTTAAAAAAGACAATACTATCACAGGATTAGAATATACATGTTATATTATTTAGCAATTATTTTCATATGCTACTCTTACTTCTTCCAATAATCTGTATTATTAATCCCCGTTTTTCGTATTACTATTATTCGTATTACTATTATTATTTTCAATATTACTCTTCAAGTAATAAGATACTTTTTAATTACTCCCTAAATTGAATATAGTGCATGTTAATACAATAAATTAAGATTTAATTTTTGAAAATAGGATCATTTATATGTATTACCAATTTGCTATAAATCCGGTAGAGCTTTAATGAAACTTGTTACTCAAAAGCAAGTCTTAAAAAATAGTATTTCCTGTTCCATTCTTCATATCATTACAACAACAAAGATTAATTACGTATGCATTTTTTTTTATTTAGAGTTTATTTCTATGAACAATAAGCCAATTGTATCTTTAAAATACTTTTTTTTTAAAATTGAATTGTTTTCCTTTGCGTAAAATGTGTTACATATATTTATAAAATGAATACAATATGATCAGCTCGCTTAAGTTAATAATACATTCTTGCTTGTTTCATTCAAAGTTTTTTGATATTATTGGATGATAAAATCGTAACTGCGGCACATCTAAATTACTAAAAAATGTTCTATATTAATTTAATATGATTGTTTATTAACGCACTTGGAAGCAACGTGATGGTTAATGGCGTCAGACCTCGAAATTTTGAGCCTTGTTCAAATGACGAGGATATTCCTGAGATGACTCCTCAATCTCCAAACTTCCTCAGAAGATTTAGAGCCTCGACAGATTTAACGTGCATCTGTCCCTCTGCTTGGTGGGCATTTTTAGAGGCACGAGGATTTGAAACCGAGACCCAATGGAAACAACGCCGGCCACGAATTCGTGACACCAATTTTTACAGCCAATAGAAGTTACGGTTTCACACTAATATCGAAGGCATAACTTCCCTAGTTACCAATCCTTTTTAATTAGGCTCTTTTTACAATTATTAATCAATCATTTCTTCCATTGTCAAACACATATGAAACGAAATTTGTCACTCACAAATAATCTATTCTATATCGAAGGGTTGAAACACAATTTTACGAGTCAAAAGTAAAGAGAGAGAGAGAAAAAAAAATTAATGTCACCCTGCGAAACACACCCGCATATCTATTTTATTCTCCTTTTTCTTATATGTCTGATTCCCCTTCTCCTCCCGACAGATGCACTACCTAAAATGGAAAGATGGTAAATCTGGTAAATGACGACATTAGGGCCGGAATTCGAAACTTCATCGTTTGGATCACTTACCCATCAATACAATCACCAAAATTTTACGTTTTTCCCCTCTCATTTTTCGATCCACCCACCCCCTTTTTTATACTCCAAACGTGTCTTTCTCGCACCCACGTGCGATGGGGCCACCCTCATCAAGATGTAGGAGAAATCTATATTTTATTTATTTGGTATTTTATATCTATATCAGAGTGATTTATTGTACTCGGTTGTGGCCAAGGAGTAATTTTTAAAATTTTATTTATTTATTACCACAAGAGAATTGTTTGGTTCCGCTGAGTGAGTAAAATTTAAAAGCATTAAAGGCCACCGTGCCCGAACTGCACTTCAAAATTTTAACGTCATTATTGAATTGGTATCTTTTTTTCTCTAAATTTCTTTTCCGTTGTTGCGGCAAATAGTAGTTTTCATGACAATAATAAGTGGAAGTTTTTTTTAAAAAAAAAAGAAAGAAAGAAAGGAAATTTTCATCTTGATAAGAACTTGACATGGCCATTATAAATGTACAAAAAAAAAATTTCGCTTGCAATACATATATTTTTGACATTTGATGTAATAATTAGTTTTAAAGATAGAATTCTTTTATTTCAATCATTAAGAACAATTGAACATTATTTTTAAAAAATTAGCAGTTACATATTTCAAGAAAGCTTCTTGAAAATAATAATAAAAAAAACTCACTCAAGTATATTTTAAACAAAAATTTTATCAAATTTATGTAATGCATCTCTTTAGAGCAATATATAATTAAAAAAAATTTATCATTAAGAAATGTTTAACGCGAATAGTATAAATACTGCAGTAGTTTTTAATTTTGAAAAAGTATACGAAATGTATGTCTTTTTTTTTTCCTTCTTTTTCTTACAGCGCCTATATATCTGACATTTGATGTAATAATTAATGTTTTAAGGTAGAATACTTTTATTCCAATCATATTAAAAAATAATTAAACATTATTTCCACAAATTAATAGTTACATATTTCTACAAAGTTTCTTGGAAGTAATAAAAGTCTCACCATTTTTAATTATTGAAATCCATGTATTTGTATCTATGTTTTATCAAATTTATGTAATAAATCTCTTTAAAGTAGTGTATAATTGAGCAAAAAACATTTTACATTAAGAAAAGTGTAATACTAATAACTCAAACGCTGCAGTTATTTTTAATTTTGAACACACCACTCATGAATTTAAAAATATTTAAATTATAAATTTTATAATTTTGAAATAAAAGTACTCAATATCAGATTACTACAACTATAGTATCTGCGTTTAATTTAAAATGCATAAATATGTATGATAAATTAGATCTTAATATCAAGGTATGCACAAAAACTTATATATTAAAAATAATATAATATAATCACATTTCTGTAGACTGATTTTATATAAAAGAACTTCCATACAAATATGATATCGATTATGAAAGAATAAATATATTTAACTAAGAAATTGAAATTTTAAAATGTTAATGTGGCATAAAAATTTTAATAAGTTTAATTTAAATGTTAGTAAAATTGATGGATTATTGTATTATACAAAGTATTTATTTACATAATAATAATAATAATAAAATCAGTTTTGATATGTATCATTAATTTATAAGTTAATAATATAAAACTAGTTAATATTTCCTCCTTTATATAAAAAATATTAGGTTTAAACATTTTAAATTTATTTTTTCTTGCGTTTAAATTCTGTGTTTCATTAACAATCAAAACATCAATAACACTAGTTCTGTGATAATGATATACTGTTTTCTGTATGTTTTTATTAATTGATGGTTCCAAATTGAGCGCACTCTAAAAATATAACAAAAATGGCCGGGAAGTCACAAAATTCCATTCATTTGGTTTTTAAAACTGCAATGTTATTTTATATATGAAATGTTGCTGAGAGATTTGCTTATTCAATTTTAAGAGATAAACTAAAATAAATATTTTATTCGAAACAAGTAACTTTTTTTTTGTTACCAAACTGCAAATCAAATTAATTTAATACAAGTAATGATATTAATTTTCAAGAAATATCGTCGGCATCGTACACAAATAATTACATATTTAAAAATCATTTTCAACATATGACATGCTTTGTTACTTTAAAAAATTAATTCAAAAATTATGTGCAAGCAAAATATAAGAAAATCAATTTGGAGATTAAGTATAAAAATTTATGTTATGTAAACACGAGAAAGATTTTGTACTAATAGCTCTTATGTACACATTGAGTAAAATCCATAATGAAATTCTGTTTTTGGTAGATATTTGTTTCACAGTGAATGACAAACTGATCGTATCGAAAAAGATCTAACATTAACTAGGTATGACGTTATTAAAAATAGTTTCAAAGAAAACTTACGACTTAAAGAGATATTTATCATAACCTTTTCCACTTCTCTTTCGGTACAGCTCACTATTTTGCGAATTTTGATAGCATCATTTCTAACAAAACATTTCCTTATGCAAAATAAATAAATAAATTACGATATGAAGATTTATTTAAATTTGAAAATTCTGCTTAAAAACGAATTATTCAATTATTTCGTTCCGTTCACTCCATTGAATTCACTGCTGAAGTTTAAAAAAAAAGTTTATCATAAGAACTGTTTAAGGAAACTGAGATCTGAAAATGCTTCAAATTTTGTATGCATTGATTTTGATGTTTATAATAGAAAGAGCTATGTTGATTCTGTAATTGTATGAATTATTAGAATTTGATAAATGTGTCTAAGCGCGAAATACTTGGAACTTAGATTTTAAATTTGGAAACAAACTTCCCACTCCGCGGAGAAAAATATCTGTATTTGTATTTTTCTCAAAATGCCTTTTTTTTTTAAGATTCTGGTAAATTTTCTTAAAAGTTTGCTACATCTATAGTGCTGTTGTTTCTCACATTATAAAGTTTAATGATGCAAGAACTAGATATGGCAACGATGCACTAAATAAGGTGCAACTGTGATCTAGATTTTAAAAAAAATTGGAAAAGGTAAAAATTGGTTGGGAAGAAGGTGGGGCGAAAATAGAGAAGGATCGCTAAGGTACTCTCACGCGTGTTTATGGAAGACAGTAAGACTCATAGGAAAGAGGGGGGGAATCTGTAGAGTGCCTTAGGAGCCCATACTTACCCAAAAAAGGTAAGCCCCTGTGGGCTCCCTGTATAGTGAACGTAACTTGTTCTAATTAATACTCTTAAATTTTAAGACTAGTACAATATTTGCATATAAATTAAGAGAAATTTGAATTACAAAATTTATATTTTTAAATCTTTTATCATATTCGAATTGTGAAATTATACTTATGTACAGTATATGGAATGTTATGTCTATAAATATTCTACATTTTTTTAAAATTATAAATGCAGTGGATTTTTCGCAATATGTATCTAAAGGTAAATACACAACTTATATACAAATGTAAATACTCCTATTAATTATTAAATTACCATGTATAATTATTTATATATTTAAATGCAATTTGCGTTACATAAGCATATACATATGTATATACAGATATCTCGTTATACTAAAGAACGACTTTTTTGTTTTTTGGTTTAAAAAAATGAAAATGGAGAACTGCTTATATTTTTCCTTGTCGAAGACGAATCAGTTACCATAACTAATTATATAAAAACATCTATTTAATAGAATGATACGTCAAAACAAAAAATAGAGAAATTACAATTAGTCAGCTCTTGGATAAAACAAGTATACTCTTTCCTTGATACTTACTCCACATAACTCAAAATTTTCTTCCAATATCAGAAGCAATAAAATCATAATGGGAAAACGTACTTCACCTCCTAAAGTAAGCTCCTAATAACAATTTTTCCTCCGTGCCCCTTCCACCACCCCTTTTTCCTCTCAATCTTTCTACCCAGAGCTTTTCCGCTGCTTTTTCCAGAAGGCAATCAAACTTTTTGAAGCCGAAGAGTAATTCTATAGAAGGGTCTTCCCGCAATTGGAGAGTCTTAAGTTACCCTCGACTTTTTCGTTAGATTTTGCTGTCAGTCTTCCCATTCCTCCCTTGAAGTCATCATCTCATCATAGTTTATTGAGAAATCGGAATGCTTTGGGGATGGGGGGTGGTCATGTGGATAGACTTGTGATCACGTTTCACTCAGTTGGGTGATTGTTACGTGTCGGTCCACGCATTCTCTAAGCATTAATCACCGAATGAGAGAAAGAATACCAGAGAGGGGGGTGTTGCCAGAGCAGATGTTCGTCCTTATCCCCCTTTTCTCGTCTGTTTTTGGAGAGATTCTCAGTGGAATAACAAAAAATATATATAGATATAAGAAGGTAGGAAAGAAGAAACATAACTAATTTTATTTTGAGGTTGAAACTTTTAAGACTCCTTCCGGGACCGAAGCAACCTCAAAGGGTTCTTTTTTTTTTTTAGTGTTTTTAAAGTTTTTACGTATTGTGTTGTTCCGGTTCTCTTTCTTTTGTTTTTATTTCCCCGCTTTTTTTTGGTCGTGAAAGATTGTAATGGAAAGCTACTGAATAGTTGGTGGCATAAGGTCAAGATTTTCTTTGGGAGAAAAAAAAAATCAGGATTGTTTTTATTTATTTATTTATTTTTCGATCACACTGAAGTGGAGTGAAAATTTTATATATTTTTATTAGATTTACTGAAAAAGTTTTAACTATGTAAATGTTATTAAAGTAACAACTACTGTTTGTCAAAGATACTTATCTTCTGTAGTATTAAGTTGACTCATTAAGAAATGGAATTACCTCCCACCTCAAAAAAAATTCTTAAAAACGAGCTAAGGTCAAATAAATAAATTAAGAATAGGGAGTGCTATTTACAATATTTAATGCTTTATCATCACTACAAGATATTCATCACTATATCCCTACTATAAGGTATTCATCACTATATCACTACTATAAGATATTCATCACTGTATCGATACTATAAGGTATTCATCACTATATCACTACTATAAGGTATTCATCACTATATCATCATCTTGTATATAAGGTATTCATCACTATATAATTACCTTATATATAAGGTAATCATCACTATATCATCACTATAAGGTGATTTAATAGAATAATACATAAAACAAAACGAAAATAGAAAAAATTCAGATAGTCAGCTCTTGGATAAAGCAAATATAATGCGTTGAAAACACTAAAACGGAATGAACTCATTAAAAAGGAATTATTTCATTTTAGAATTGCTTTCTAAGTCTTAAATATTGACATCTATCTACTCAATAATAAAAGAGTACAGAATAATCATGATAAATTACCTTTCTTTTTAACATAACCACCCTTTCTTTTCTTCAGGATTCAGTTTATATTTTAAAAAAAGTAAGCTCCATAATCTTCTTCAGAATTTTTTAAACCGTTGATAAAGCTTAAGACAGAATAAATAAAAGATTGTAGAAATAACTGATATCCAAATTAAAAGGGATGATTGTTAGGAATTGATGTTTCCCTTCCCCATGGCGGAAGAGGACTCTAGACCTTGGGTGCTACTAGCGTTTCGAACCCTCGACCATCAGTTTGAAGAAAAAGTGTCCAGTCGCTTTTCGTAATGCTTTTATGAACCAGACCAAAACGGTAAAGGATTAAAAAAAAATTGCTTTAAATTTTTTGGAACATAACTCAGGACTCATATATGTTTAAAGGTACTACCGAAATCTTTACTAATTATAATAACCTAAATTCTATGTAATGCATATTAAATATCAAATAATCCTTCTAAGGAAAACTATCTTTTTTTTAAATTTCACTTTTTACGTGACACTCCCCCCCCCAATAATTGAATTATATAACATACTATTTTCTATTCTATGCTTCATTCAGAATTATACTTTTAAATTGTTTTATTGTTAAAATGGTAATATCTTTACCTTGTGTTTGTGACACATATGAAAAGAAAGGACTTTGTGCCAGAAATTTCAAACCAATCACTCCTTTCTTTTTCCTTAAGATTTTCTTCGTCAAATGTCAAAGACCCTGAACCAAACACGGAGCACGTTTCACACACACACAAAAGTGCCAAATTTCAAATAAATTCGTGACGTTTTTACTTGAACATATTCAAATTGTGATTTTAAAATTTAAAAATATTCCATAAACACGCAATTTTTTCGCATAGCATGTATAGTGAAAACCCCATTTAGCATTACGGTATAGGAGAAGAAAAACATGGAACACTTTTTATCCCCCCAAAAAACAGATTAATTCGAAAAAAAATAAATCAAGGGGAAAATTCCTGCTCTTTACAGGGCAACGAAGTCAGAATGTAATATTAATATATACTGCTGTTTGTAGAAAATGCAACACCATGAAAGAATCATCAGAATCAAATGAAATTTAATGCAGAAACGACTTGTACTGATACAAATAAATGATGAAATTTTCAAAACAAAAGAAACAAATTAAGCGTCCGAAATCAGTATTTGGTGCAGCCACCATGCGCTGCAATAAGTGCTGCTATACGACGTGGCATGGAGTCAAACAGATGTTGAATATCTGCTTGAGGAAGAGAATTCCATATCGCTTGTATGCGCAACCAAAGTTCGTCTTTGGAAACTGCAGGACGCGGATCACGAGCGAGACGCCGACCAACCATATCCCACACGTGCTCAATAGGCGACATATCCGGTGAATAAGCAGGCCAAGGAAGAAGTTGCATGCGTTGTGCTGAACAGAAGTCTCAAACAGTCCGCGCAACATGTGGGCGTGCATTATCCTGCTGAAAGATAGCTCCAGGGATGCCTTGAAGGAAAGGAACGACTTCGGGCTGTAGCACTTCACGGACGTACCTGTTGCTATTGAGATTACCCTCAATTCGTATCAAATTGGATCGTCCATGATACGAAATCGCACCACAGACCATAACTCCGGGTGTTCGACCACTATGTCGTTCAATAATACACTCAGGAAGGCAGCGTTGACCGGCATAACGTCTAACACGAACACGGCCATCATGGGTCCACAAATTGAAGCGTGATTCATCTGAAAAGACAACTTGGTGCCAATCAGCTCGCCTGTCTCTGTGCTCAAGAGCCCACTGCCGCCGCAGCCGTCGATGATTCGCCGTGAGGGGAATCCTGTATAAAGGCACCCTTGCACGCAATCCACGGCGCAGCAGACGACGACGAATTGACGAAGCCGACAATTGTACACCTGTAGCAGTAGACCAACGTGCTGCCAGCTGCCTGGAGGAAGCTGTGCGATCATTCACCGCCATGCGGAGCAGGTGTCGATCATCGCGCTCTGACGTCACCTTCTGTCGTCCAGTGCCTGTTTTTCGAGTTGTTCGGTGCTCGTCGGTCCACTGCTTCCAAACTCGCATCACTGTGGAACTGTTCCGCTGCATACGAGCTGCTATTGCGCGATAGGAAAATCCTCCTTCTCGAAGGCCGATTATCCTCCCTCGTTCAAACTCCGTAAGTTGCTTGAATTTCTTATTCTTCCGTCGTGGAGGCATACTCAGGTCTCACTAAACGTTTGCCACTAACAAATAATCATAGACTTTTTTCAACGTCACGCTACAGCACTTTATTTATACGCTTTCAGCATCAATTCAGAGGGCGCTGCGCGCGCCGCGCACGCGCGATGGCTCTGAAACTTTATTAATTTGCATAATATCCTATAATTGACATTTGCTGCGAATTTCATTTGATTCTGATGATTCCTTCATGGTGTTGCATTTTCTACAAACAGCAGTTTATGTAGACATTTTTTTTCTATCAGAGAAAAATTTTCTCAGTTTTGGATCCTATTTTTATGCGGAGATATCCTTAAAAGAAATAACATTCCAAAAAGTAATGTTTAATTAAATTCCTGCAATTAGTTCACATTCTCTCTCTATATGTCTTGTTCAAATTTTCGATCGTTAGTAAAATACTTTTTATTCATCCACTCAAGTTCAAATACATTTTTTTAAACTTGTAGTGGATGACAGTTGATGTTAATACAGTTTTTTTCAAATATTAATTCATTTAATTAAATTTAATTGGTGAGTATGCAGTTCAGCCCAACCACTTGGTGCAATTTCAAAAATTGTCTAACATGGCGATTTTTTTTTGGCTGAACGTTAAGTCCGCGAAACGGTCCAGGGCAGCCACATTTGGCAAAATACCGCCAAATAATTCCTGTCACCAAGGGTGGTTGGGCTAAACTGCATTCCAACCATTTAATTTAGTGGATGAATTAAGAAACAAGGCAGTGTTTCTACTATGTCATTTGTCTTGCAAGGGCAATTTTAGTAGAGCTTTGGCGTAGAATCTTCATGTCTTCGGATCGAGTCTCGTCGAAGCATAAAATTTTTTTATTTGATTTTAAAATAATTAATTTTAGTTTTATATGGGAGAAAATAATTCCCCTTATGTAAGAAATTTAGCAGAATATAAAGTTAGGAGTAAATACCATCAGTGACGAAGCGTGGAGATCGCTGGAAAAAAATTTATTTTGCCACTGAATATTGTGATTCTGTCATATGCGTATATATATATATATATATTAATTGTAATTATTTAATAAAAAGTAACTAAAATAAAAAAAAATTGATTTAAGTAGGAATTGACTTTAATTTTTTTTATATTACTTGTTTTTAAGCATCTAAAGATGAGGCAATATAAACACCAATGGTTACTAAAGGAAAAAAACCAATCTTCAGACCTCACCAACACACAGTCAACTTTCGTATATTCAGTTAAATCCCGACTACATGCCTTACCTGACATTCAACCTCTGCAAAAGTCAGTCAGTCACTTGAAGAATACATAACCGAACAACGGCCAACAGCCCACCCTCTTCCATTCAACTCGCATTTGTCACACGGTTGGTGGCTTGGCAATAGTTAACTGGCGAGGGGTTCATATTCACCTCGTAGGTACTCCCGCTGAAATCAATCGAGGATATATCCACTCATTGCTTCTTTTCATCTCTGACATGGCAGACGATATTTTTTTCCCTCGCGATGGTCGACGACAAAAGATCCTTCAACTGTTTCCATTCTGTGCAGGCGATTTTGAAAAGGGAGAAGAATTGGTGTTTGGCGACAGGGATTCGAAGTCAATGTTCTGCTCATTGTCGAGGGGTGGAGAAAAGAAGTCGAAAATCGAGGTGTTTTGACTTAAGTTTAATCCGAAAAGCGTAAAGAAGCAGAGATGGAATTAAAAAAGCATGAACCTAAGAGATTTTATCTGGAGAAGAATTTGTTTTGAATCACAATGGAATCTTCCTTTGTGAAATCAATTTCAGAGATATGAATATGTAATTTGATTGACTGAATTTCTGATAAGGAAAGCCGTTAATCTGTGCAGCGATGGCGATTAGGGGGGAGGGAACTACCTTCGCACTTTTTTTGAGAAAAAAATTGAGCTTTTAATCCTTTTATCCACCTAAAACTGTGTGAATTATAAGCAATTGAATACACCCTTTGAAGATTTATCACTAATAATCTTCCCTTACGTTTCTTTAATTATTAAAAAGAAGGAAATATGCACAAAATGCAATAACATACATCATGGAACGGCTGTTAGATACATGCGTCGCGGCTAACCATTTCATAAAGCACCACAGCAAATACTGGTGATTCGCTCAGCAAGTGTAAAATGTGCTACGTAGAAGTGTAGCCGAAGTAGATGAATGTTTGAAAGTCACCACCAGCGTAAACAATAACACTTAACGTTGCTTTAAAACCGAAAGACTAAACGTACTAGCACGCGAACGACACTCAGAAATTTATTTTACTCTGAATATCTTCCCTTTTATAATATAAATAATTGCATCGCTTTGATTATCTAAAAAAATGTTATATAGCACAAGCAATCTATAAGGGATTTTTTAAAAATTTTTCTAAGCATATTTGATAGGATAATGGGGAACAAAAAAAAATTTTTTTGGTTAAACTCACTGGTTGGATTTTGACAAATTATCATTTTTTTGGTGTTTATTTTAAACGCGCCAAACTTTTTCCAATGAAATTATAACTGATCATTTTTGATTTACCGAAATACTTCTTTTTAATAGTAATACATGAGTAATATTGTTTCTTTTATTAAAATTATATTGTATAATATTAATCAAGGTTTTGAAAAAGCAATTCGAAATTAATATTAAAACTAAACCAAAATAAAGTTGGAATTATCAATGTCCGAATTCTTTCAGAAAGCGTAAATAGTTTGTATAAATAGTAAGGATCATTTCAGAGATCAGTAAATATTTACTGATCTTTTTTTAAATAGTTTGTGTTTGTCTACTCCTTTATAATCCCCGAAACTCCTTTTATTTTTTGCTGTCTATAAATAATTTGCTTCTTCACTTCGAATTCCTAATTACAGTTATTGAGTCTGTGTATACCGCACTGAAGTATTCATTTTGAAAATCTTTTAATACTAATAAAGGTCCATAGGAAAAGTATTACTGAATTATTATCCTTGTATTTTTTCCAACAATCTTTGGCTTGAAAGTTGAAGTAGACTGCAATGAAGTTAAGTTGAAGTAGACTGCCTCAAATGAACTGGAGCAATTTACAAAATCATCAAATAATAGGATTGATTATAATTCTTGTAATCACAATAACTTCATTATGTGCACGCAAAGCATTGTTTTGATTAAAAAGAGTTTTATCATAAATAAGAGATTTTTTTTATCATAGATAAGAGATTTAAATAAGAGAGAGAGAAAATTCTTTTTTGTGCTTTTAAAATTATTTTTAATTGTTTATTACAATGAGACATTAATTACTTTAAATATCTCACTATTAATACAAAACTAGTTTAATGCAACTGTGTGTGTGTGTGATCTTGTCATTTTGAACCATGATTATATAACATTTATGTCAGTATTTAACTTATCATAACGAGAGAACTTTGAAGGCCGATTGAATTCAGTGTGTAGAAGGATTTTACCATTATTTCGCATATTGTTTTTTTTTTTTTTTTTTTTGGTAAAATTGATAACCGGGATTGTTAACGGCCAGAAATCACGAAGTTGTCACTAGGTAAAGAGGTATTCAATATCTATCAAAATTATTCATAAGTATTATTTTTGTGTTCATGTTTGATAAATATTACAACATAGCTCCAAAAAATACGAGAGATGTTTCGAAAGTAAGTTTCGTCGGTTTTTCTTTCTTTCTTTCTTTCTTTTTTTTTTTTTTTTTTTTGAAAGAGCCCATGGTGCACCAGATGAAACAAGCAACCGCAATAAGAATTCACACTCGTTGCTGGTTCAACGAGGAAGTAGAGGAGGAATGATGCAAGTGCAGAATGATGAAGAACCGAGAGTAATAACATACCAGCGTGCCCGAGTCGTGACAGACAACGTGGTTGTCAATGGAAGTGCTGGGTGTTATCTGGTATGAATTACATATGGAACTAGTGTGTTTATCGTCTATTAACGCCTACAGCCTATGGTGAACCGGTAATGTCTCGTCAAATGGTTGGACGCTGGTGTTGCATGTTCAGTGAAGGAAGGCAGAGTGTGGAGGATAAAGACCGAAAAGGACATCCCTCCACATCCACGAATGATAACAACGCTGTTAGAATACAAGACATGGTGTTAACGGATAGGCACATAACGGTATCAGATGTGGCGTCCAACTGCACGTTGGTCGTGCTCAGATCCATCCAAAACAATACTGAGATGGAGCAGGTTGTAAGACAATTCTTTGCATCACAGAGCACGCAGTTTTACTAGATTAGTTTCTTTAAACTGAATGCCCGATGCGATAAATGTCTCAATGTCAATTGCGACTAAGTCGAAAAATAGTGCCAGGTGTATAGTTCATGATGACATGGTTTATTTTTATTATTATTTTTCTTTATGGCAATAAAGTTACCGTGTGAAAAACAAAATGACGGAACTTACTTTTGGAACATGTCTTGTGATTTAAGAAATTGATGAAGCGATGTGAATAAAATATGCTTTGTTTCATTCTTCATTCTAAAATCAGTGCTTGGAAAAAGGAGCATGTAGATAATAATAGTTTATATTAGTTTTATTTTTATTGAACATGTGGCTACTATTCTTTTTGGAATCATATTTCACCCAAAGCGTGGTATCCTCATGTGTTTTGTCGATATTAATCAAAACGCAAAATAAATACATTGAAATCAATATCTATGTTCAACGATTTTCTAAAAGTATATCTTATAAAATGAAATTTGAAGCATTTTGTTTCCAATGGCAACGGAGCGAGATAAATTTCAATTTGATGCAAAAAAAAAAAATTCTTCTTATGCTAATCGAATATTTTACATAACAGTTTTTTAAATAAATTAAAACAAGGATATTATTTGTCTAATTTGTAATTTGAGAAATCTGTATTAAAAGCATTTAAAAAAATTTCTTGCACAACACATTGGTATTTTTTCTTTCCAAAAAGCTTTCTCTTCGTAGAAAAAATATATGTATTATGGACTAGTTTTATTTAATTAATGGAATATAATTTTTTCCCTTAAATTATTTTTCTTTCCCTATTTCTAAATTTGTCGTTTTATATTTTAAAGACAATTTAAGCTTAAAAAATAATTCCGGCAAATTTTAATAATTAAAAATCGAGTTAGTCCTTTGAGTAAATAATACGTCTACAACAAAAAATATAAATAATTTTTAATACCTTAATGCTAATAGGAGGTTAAACCAAGATCTATTGTAGGAACACTTTATTAGCAACGAACAAAGAACAAATCTATTCAAATTCAAGTGTCAGTCAAAAAATATGAACCAAAGTTGCCTAAAAACTTACTTAACAAGAAGAGGTTACTTAAAGAACAAAATCTATTCCTAAAATAGGTTCTTTTTATGAGTAAAAACTCTTTAACTTATTTTGAAAACTTCAAGCATCAAACGCAACTCTTTGTTTAATCAACCATAACCTCCCCTCTCTCTTTTTTGTTCACATTCCTCAAGTCAGTTCTTAGAAACAACAAAGAGAAAATAAAGAAGAAAAAAAACAAGCAGGCGGAAAAATTTTATTTTCGATCTTCCACTGAATAAAAGCAAAAAAAAAAAAAAATGTATATCTCTTACATCCGAAGTTAAATAAGTTTAACATCCAAACACCAGAATGGGCGTGAACTGTTGAAGCAGTCGATCAGTCTCCACTTTTTTTTTTTTTTTTTTTTGGCCCTTTCTGACCAGAAACAGCGAGCTGAATTCTCAACCCAAGCGTGTGTGCTATGGACCTCTGACAAAGGAAAGGTAACCTCTCCAACAATGCCGTGATCACAGTGATCCCTTTGTGATTCTCTACAGCAGGGTATTATGAGCACCCCACACACAGACAGCATTGGCGTCATAGTAAACAGCAGGAGGTGAGGATTGGGTTATGAAGACGAAGAACACACAAGACGACGGATGGAACTACATTTAAATTCCCTCTTGAAAAATTGTCAATCCATCATTTGCAATCGGTTGCGCATTATTAACATCTTTCCTTCTCATGCCACAAAAAGAGTGTCTAAGATTAGTTGCTAAGGGTGCGCAACAGGTCGCACAGAAAGTGTGTTTCTCAACTTTCTTGGAGTGAAGACACCCTTTTTTTTATTTATTACTTTTTTTACTGATTCTTAATAACAAAACTGGTTACGGAATGATGTGGAAAAAAAAGAAGCCGTGTCAGTGTACAGCAATTTTTCAATGCTGATTTATTTTAACGGCACTGGAATACGAATTGAATTTGTAGATTTGCTTGAGTATTTCATTTTTCAACTCGGTCTTTTTCCTTTTTTTTTTTTTTTTTTTTTTGTATCAGAGATCGATAATAAGCATACATTTCATTTAAATGGATTCTTACGTAGCAAAACACTAATCAGCTTATTCAATGGAGAATTTTTTTTTAAAAAAGAAAAGGTAAAGAGGTAACATTATTTTGACGTGAAGTAATGATGCGCAATCAATTAAAATTTATGAACAGATTGCTTTAATAAAAATAGTTGAGCTGAAAAAGTGAAATGAATGTTTCGTTGGTTTTGGGTCATTTGATAGGATCGAAGACAGGTTTTTTTTTCATGCCCAGAGAGTTTCGACGAATCTTATTAGAAACACGCATTTAGTTTCAAAGAATATTTCATTACTGTTTGATTTGAAAGATTCTTTGTAAAACAATTAGAAAGTATCTTTATTAAGAAATATAATGTTTTTAAGGGAGTTGTGAGATAGAACAACACTTAAAGGTATAATTTCTCACGAAAGGATAAATAAATACTATAAAATCTAGATAAAAGTAAATTACCATTGACATTTCATATTTCCTTTGATAGAGTGTTGTAGAGAATATTAATAATAATTATATATGTGTGTGTTATGGTAATATTTAAAAATTCAATTTTATAAAATGTGTTTCATTATTTTCTTGCATATATTTCCTTATATAGATTTTTCAGAACTTTTTATAAATTAAATTGTAGGGATCGGCTTATATATGGATTTGGTAGTTCGCAAAAAACGTAGGTACTTTTCCGGTAGCTGCTGCAAAACCGATAAATCGCCAAATATAGAATGTCTTTATCTCTTTAGTTTGTATAAAGTTTACGAGGAAAATAATTCTAACGAAATGTTAACTCTTTTTTTTTAAGGAAATAAGTTGCTTTGCTTCAGAAAATGTTTAATACTTATCACTCTGTTGTCACCAATAATACGACGTTTAAAATATAACTTTAAATCCAGGGTAGCTGCTGGATGCTTTCTTGGGCTCTTTTGTATGAACTGATTCTTGTGTTTATTGCTACAACTTCTAACATACAAGAAAAGGAAGAAGGAGACGCTAAACTAGAGAATTTTGTAATTGTTGCCCCGGGAAATACCGCATGAATATGGGTTATTGTTTTCTAAAATATCACACTAACATATTACAAAACATAAAATGTTCATTTTGCTGAAGATTTGTCAATTTAAATTTCTTTTATATAATGTAGCTAAGGAATAACTATTTTGTTTTGTCTTGCAGCAGTCGTATTTCTTTCATATTATGTATACATATATATCTATATCTATAACTAATATAGTGCTGAAGTTGTGTTGGTGTACTATGATTCACAAGGTTAGATAGCCTAGGGTTAAAATATTGATCGGTTGAATCGTCGCCAAAACGTAAAATCTGATGTTGGCGATATTTTCACTTGGCCAACGGAACAGTTCTAAAACGTGGACTAGAAATAATTATTGAATACCGTAGATAATACGCTCATAAAAATAATAACGGACGAATAATATTATTTTAATCTTCAAAAATACAATTTGGGTGTTTTAAGAACGCAAACTTAATGCAAAAAGAAAATACGAATACTTAATTCCGAATCCGTAGATCCGAATCGTTGATCAAGTTCACTTTCACTCATTGGAATGTCTGGATGCATACCATCACCATTTTCAATATTTTTCATTCTAGAATTAGTTTCCTCTACTCATGTCCCCACAGCCATCCATACACTTACTGATGTAACACTCTTTAAAGAATTGAACAATCACTTCGGCTTATACGCAGAATTTGAATTTTAGAATGATTTTTGGTGAAAAAAACGCACGGATCTGCTTGTATTCTGAAATAGATATATCGATGCGTGTACAAACGTATTCGAAAATTAACATATATACAAATATTCAAGATTAAACATTCATTATTCTATAAATTCGCATAATTACTTTATCTTAAAGGAGTGGGCTAAGTCATGCACAATTAATTAAAAGAACCAGGCAATACATACTTGTTATAAAAAATTTAAATACATTCCAATCATATTTTACAATGCAGCACATTAACTGGACTAAACATTAGTTTATAGTTTTAAAAAAGGTATCCTTTTTCTATTATATAAAAATTCTCAAAATAAAATTTTCTAAAGATAGAATTTTATGTCAAAATTTTTAACTATGCAAAAAAAGGCAATTTTTAAATAATAAAATATAGTTAGATAAAAATTTTAAAATAGAATAACTCTTGAAACTATGTAATGTATAAGGATTTGAAGGAATGTTATTTAAATTAATTAAAGGTTAAATTAATTAAAGGCTGAGAGTCAATTAAAATTAATTAAAGGTAAAATAACTTTTTTTCTTAAGCAAAAGAAATTTAATTGCATTCAAATTTAAGATGGATCGTTTTAGCTTATATTTGTATAGTTATTTTAAATTTACTTTAATTGTAAGAATTTGACTAAATAAATATGTCTTTGACTAAAAATATATATGCATTTGACTAGGTATGTGGAATTTAATCATTTGAAACTTTACACACGCGTTTAGCTCGCGTAATTGCTTTGAAATCTTAAATTTGCAGACTAAAAAGGATTAAATAAGTGTAAGTAAAAAAATTTAAGATGGATTTGTATTTTTTAAGTCAGTACGAAGCATTTTAAAGCGTTAAATAATTTACAATTTATGAAAGTTTGAGGCGATAATAATTTATTTTAATCTCATATATATCATACCACAGCTTTGTAAGCAGTTATGGTTCTTAATTCTTTGGTAATTACTTACGTATTGTGATTAAGAGTCCCAAGCATTTATAAATTATATATTATTTGACATTTTTCAAAAATGTGTTTTATATCTTTTGTCCATCTTTAAATAAAAGCTCGATTCAAACTTTTTTAATTATATTTATTTACAAATAGCTATTTATCATTGAAACTTGTCAGAACTGTAACAGGTACACAGCGAATATAATTGCAGAATGCCAGTTTCAAACTTTTGAAGCCACATAAAAAGAAAAAGAAATCAACGAAAAATAAGTTGACTTCAACAAATATGCCCCCCCCCCCTCCAGATCCGAAGCGATTAAGATTAATCGAATTGCATCGAACCTAACATTATCACACCAAACGTAAATACATGGCCTTGGCGACAAAGCCAAACAAAATAAGTTGAGTTTGGTGGTGCCATCAGAGTCAAGGGAAATCAAAACATGTAATTTGATGTCCCCGACACTTGCAGCGCAAACCTTCATGGTCAGTTCCTCTTGGCTTCTGAAACAATAAACACGAGACAAAACACTGTGGATTCCTTTCCAATTGAAAGCCCCGACTGCATCCTGGCATGTCCAATGTCAACAACAGTCACGGTCGCTTTTCACTTTTCTCTTTTCTGGCCAAGACCTCCCAGCGATTAACGCCAGATCCAGAGTATGAATGCGCGCAAGCATTATATTCGTTAGTTTACGATTCTTCTTCACAGCCCGCTAACCCTGGCATTCGTTCTGTGACAATGAGCAAGCTGGAAATATTTATGTAGCGAGCAGGCGTCAATGATTCGTAGAGCTGGGATTGTCAACACAGGACGCGGAGGACGTTAAACCGAGACGTTGCCTTGCGGATCCATCCATCAAAAAAACAGATTCTAGCATTGTCGGCCCTCGGAATAGCATTTCTGGCTCAGTTTCCTCTGGCTTCCTTCAGGGATTGATTATAAACTGTGAATCACCAACACGCGCTCTCCTATCCTTTTTTGCGTGTGATCTCAAGACAA
This sequence comes from Nephila pilipes, assembly GCA_019974015.1. NCBI lineage: Eukaryota > Metazoa > Arthropoda > Arachnida > Araneae > Nephilidae > Nephila > Nephila pilipes. The sequence continues at coordinate 44,265 of BMAW01064348.1, read as the reverse complement.
CTGATTGGGATGATGAAAGCCTAGGGAAGTAAATGACTTTTTAAGATTTAAAATTAACTGGGATATGCCTTGTACATATAAACTCTCCCTTCACTTCTCTAAAAATACATTCGTACATTTATTCTGTGTCCCTGGGATTATATCTTCATTTAAACAGATTGAAGCGCTAAATCTATGCTAGTAATATACCATTGTTATTAATTAAAATAAAGGATTTAAACTAAACGATATTATAGTCAGTTTTCATATAATAGTCTTCAATTAAATTTTCAGATATCTTTGATTTAATTTACAAACTAAGGAGATGAAAAGGGAATTGTTTTCTTTTATGTCTGGCATTAATTTCGATCTTTAATAAATGTTGAGAATTTTTCAGGATGCGATATAAATTCACATATTCAATTGAATATGGATTAAATGAATTGAATATATGATAAACTTTAAAAGTATAACAATATTACAGTATTATTACTAACTGCAGCATAATTATACACATATTGATACAGTTTAATCGAAGTTAAATATAAAGGATTAAAAAATCCTTTATTAATTAATCATCAGTAAAATAAATGTATTAATTAATCGTCGATTTAAGGATAAAATCTAATAAAAATGTATCAGTAACAATAATCCAACAACATTTAGTACTTAGTTTGAAAGTCAAAAAGCTACTGAATATTGTTAGGTTAGAGAAAAAGGAACTGACATCATCGTAGTTTGCTTTCATATAAAAACAATACTCATTTTATAAATATCAAATCATAGTATTTATTCTAATATAAGCCTATCGAATAACTTAATATTTATTTTTTGTTTAATAACTTTTCAATATACAGTTATATTTACTCATGAATATATATATGTGGACACATAATACATTTTCATTTTTACCAAGCTCTTAAATTCAAGTTGCTCTTCTCCTCAAGTTTGATATTCAATAGATTCACTGTTATATACTAATACATTGACATTAATGCTTACTGAATACGTATTTATTGTAAACTATTAACAATAACCAATAACTGGGAAATATAATCGTTATTTGATATCCTATTAATAAAGGTTATCAAAGGGTAAAATAACTAAATTTTAATTACGTGCTTTGTAGCTAACGGTATCAACTTCGTGTTGGACAGTTTTAAATTTACGCATCCTATCATAGATCTAAAATAAGAAATACATAGGAGACTGTTTCATTTTAAATTAAACTGGATCTAAAAATCCTCAATCGCCGAGGATTTGGAATCAAAGAGTGTGAGATATTAGTTCAGGTGTCTTCCTCTTCATCTACATACAGCTCAAATCATGAGATCATTTTAATGTTTTCTTACGGTACAGCTACACATGTTGATTAAATATAATCTTTAATGGATCGTTGATTTACATCTGTAAAAGAATTTCTCTAATTAATTGAATAGTGTTCCCATACTATTTCTTTTATTTTCTCAATTCAGACACAAATTAAAATTTCATCCTTTTATTTAAAGCTCTAAAATACGCCAAGAATGTTGAAATCCAAAAATATTTCAGATAATAAATTATCTGCAATACGATTTAATGTTAAAAAGAAATATTTGTTGCTTTTAGTTATAATTACGAATTTTATTATTAAAATAAGTTGCTTCTTATTCGTTGCTTTAGTATTACGAACATATTTAATTTTAGCTACATATTTAGTATCAAGGAAGCATTAAAATTCGAAAAAAGATATTCTGAGCATTTGATTGTTTTAAAAAATTTGTATGTAATGCATAAAAAATCATTGTTTGTTAAGGAGACCGACTACATTTAAAACATGAATTTAAGCTAAAATTTCTAAAAAAAAAAAATTATACCGTTTTAAAACCAAACTTATAAGCAGTCCAAAATTGCTTTGGGTTTAAGTCTAGGATATTTAAAAACGAAGTTATAATGATTTAAAAACTACGCCATTGCAGTCAACCAAACAGAAAGAAACGATTTAATTACTTTTTCTGGAAAACGTGATTTTTTAAGAAAATATTGCTTACTTAAAACTTGATTTTACTAATTGCTACTGCGATATATGTGTATTATTTGAATTGCATATTACTTTTATTATTGATAAGATTATAAACGAAAGATTTAGCTTTAAAACTGAAACTTTTTAATTTAAAGGTGTTTTTGAACAACTATAGCAGTAAATTTGATAAAAAAAAATTAACTGAAATTATCCTAATGAGCTACTACTTTTTCACATTGAAACATATTTCTTAGATATTAGTGTATTGTTTTTACCAATGCCATTAATATGTAATTACAAAAATTAATTTTTGGTTAACGCAACAGTATTATTTATAGAGTATTTGGTGTTTACGTCAAATTTCTTTTTAAATTTCTCTAATTTATTTAATTTTATATAGCAAATGTAGTACTTTCGGTATTTTTTTCATAATTTTGTATCGCAATCTTCATGAAAGTGAGGAAGTTTATTTAAGTACCTTTTCTTTTCTTCTTCTTTTTTTTCCTTAAAAAAAAGGTCACTTCCAACGTGGTCAAGCACCTTAAAAGACGTATATTAGTTCTCTACTTTTATATATATCTAAAATATAACATAAGCATAAACTCATGGGATAATTTTAAAATTTATGATAATTATTTGTAAGCCATTCATAATCTTTTTATCTTACTTTACTTAAGCCGTACATAATCTCTTTATCAGGTAAGACCCGTTTAAATTTTGTCAGAGTCCCTTCTTCTCACACTCAATGGTGCAGATTACAAAAGACGACATTTTTTATTTGAATATAAATATACAATCACTGGCGATTTCTTTTCACGACCTGCGTGATGTCAGGCTTGTCGTTATGTTTCATAAAAAGCAGTCAAATGACTGAGATTTATGTTTCCGCAGAATTTGGCCTTTCTTCGTATCCTTTTCCATTTTTTTTAGTTAACACCGTCGCTTGTCATCCAACCAGTTTCCTTTAGGTTTTTCTTTTCGTATTCACCTACTGTAATTTCCACCCCTTATTTTAGCCCCCCTCTCCATTTCAATTATGTAGCTTCCTTAGAAATGTTGTTTCAAGGAAACCTAAGATTGATTGACTTATTTTAAGCTATAAATTCCCTGAAACGAAACGTAATATGCGATATCTGAACTATTGGACACTTTTTTTTTCTCTCGTTCAACACAATAATATGTATTTATATCTTTTTTAGACACAAATTTTATACACCCATTAGCATTGTAGATATTATATTAGTTTTAAAACTGAAGATTTTTCAAGTTTTGTGGAGAAAAATCGCAGAATAGTGCGATATTTCTTTGATCAAAAGTGCAAAGGTATGAAGTATGTAAATAGTTTTGTGGCATGAATGACTTAAGATTTTGCGGTTTTAGAAGTGTTAAATTTCGATTGCTTTCCCTCTCTCCTCTTTATATACTATTGTTAAGGTCATTTAAATTCAATAGAACCTGTATTTTTTTATTAATGAATTAGAAATTGAGCATTTTAAAAATTTACTTTGATTTTTTTTAGTGTTAATTATCTTATAATTCAGATATATTTATTCAAAAAAAAATTTGTATTTGTTGCAAAAAGTTGAAATTGTTGTGAAAAGTTCGTGTTTTATATGTATTTCAGAAATGAGCAGAGATTTTCTATATAACATATTACATTCTATATTGCTTATTAGAATTTTCTAAATAAGCTGATATCATTGAGATACTTTACTGATATCGTAAATAATATGAGGAATTATTGTATAGACATTTCTAGTGGATGAGATTTTTTTTTTTTTTTAAAAAAATCAGTGATTATATTAAGTTTATAATGTAACAGTGATTGCTGAAGGCAACACAAAATGATTTTTTTTTACAAACAAATCCAGAAGGAAAAAAAAAGATTTATTAGGCATTAAAGTGTGTATTTTTGTTGCCCTGAGGCTGATAGAAAAAAAAAATTAAGTTTGAACTTATTGAAAAAATAATATAATAAATTTAATGAGTTTTTTTTTTAATTTTAAGGAACAGTTATTTAAAAACATAGTGACTAGGGATATTAATTTTTTCCACATGGAATTAAAATTTAATTTGATTTAGAGCTTTCTTTTCTTAGAAAAATAAGTATATATTATATATAGCAATTTATAAAATATCATTCAATAATAAATACAACTAAACGGAAATCCATAAATTGAATGAATTTCCGTTTGAAGAAAATTCAATCAATTTATAAGAAAACGAGAGCTTCAATATACATAATAAGTATTAATTCTTATATTAACTTAGAATTTGTTTTTAAAATTCATTATTTATTTTTCAAGAAATTAAAATTTTAGAATATAACTTAGATGAGATTATTAATGATTCTAATTCTTTTTCATTTTAATAAAACATATGAAGAATTTAAGAAAAGCTTTCTAGAAACAAAACGTAAGAAGAATGTTTGAAAGAAATTTCAATATATTTAAAAATTCAAAGATTTATGTTACTTATTGCAAGAGAAGTGCAATTCGATTACAAAAATTGTTCTTATTTATACTATTGTAAACAGCGATATTCAAAACTAACACAAAATATACTACAGTACAGTTTTTGATAAGGTAGTTATATTTGATAAAATTATATAATTTCGTCACAACATTTGTGTTACAATTGTTTCAAAAATAGTATTTGCTCAATCGGGGGAGGGGACTTTAGTTATAAGGAAAAACATTTTCTTAAATTTCTTTTTTAAAAACTCCTTCTACATAAAAAAAAAATAGAGAGACCTCTAGTTTTAACATATTGATAGAACTAAACAATTTATCGGATGATATTATATATTAAAATAAGTATAATGAACTTTTATTTTTAGCACAATAATTGCTTATTTCAAAAGGATATTTTTAAACAATTTAGCATTGGCCTGGAATCAAGTTCATCTGAAGAAAATGCGGAGTTTAATGCGAAATTGTCCCATAAAGCTTTTAAATAACATAAAAGCAATTTTGATCAGAAAGACTGATTAATTATATTGTTTTGAAAGACTTTTTTATTGAAAGACTATTTTATTTTATTGTTTAATTAATTTTGCGAAGATTGATATGGTTCTCTCTCTTATATATATATATATATATATATATATATATATATATATGTGTGTGTGTGTGTGTGTGTGTGTGTGTGTGTGTGTGTACTCAAATAAAACTGCTATGAAGAAAACTTGTATCTGTCTTCAAAAAATAAAGATGAATTTTTTAATATATTAATTATCAAATACAATTTATAGCAATTTAAAAATGGAGACATATAAAATATTTAAAACATGCCGCAAAGGAAACCAAATTAGTTAATATTTCTACGAAACTAATCAGTTTTAAAATTTTACTAAAATCTGATAAATACGGTCGAAGATTTTTAAAAGGAGCGCGATACCTTTTGGGACTGATTCTTCCTGCATTATCGAAATAATCAATAATGCAGAAAGAGTTTATACTCTGATTAAAAGCAAAAACCTTCATTGCTCGCTTCATGCTTAATCGCTATTAAATTTTGATAACGAATGTTGTTATTTTGCCGCTTTTTCAAAGTTACTTAACTAGATAATTACGCAAACTAGCGGTAAAAGAGGAACAGTATATAACATTGCAAAAGTATTTCTTTGTATATGTGTGGGAAGAGGAATATTATTTCGCATTTTTAACGAACCACTCTAATTTATAAAAAGTCATCGTACATTTTGTAAACTCCTGATTCGTTTTGAGTAGTATTATTAAAGTAACGTCAAGAAATAATTATTTGACCAGTCTATACTTTTAAAAACTTTGTTTGATAGAATGAGTTATAAAAGTCTCTCTCTCTCTCTCTCAAATGAATAAAATGAATTTAAAATGTTTAATATATATTTTACATTGATTGTTTAAGGCTTAGCTGTTTTAAGAGTAAAGAGCTAAGACATTTTCACACACAGGTAGATTCAAATCCCCAAGACAATCCGAATCCAAAGTCTGTTAATCTGCTGTTTGTTCTTGTTCTTTTCTAAATGAAATTCAACGGAAAAGATTTAATTGGCCGTGTCCCACTTCCACAACACATGGACAACCAACACATCCGCTATTAAGGTCTGGCTGCAATTCATGTTCGATGCGTATATTTTCACTGTAATACAATCCACAAACTATTATAGCACTGCTTCGAAATGATATGACAAACTAAGCCGCTTCCTTCTTAACTGAAATGAATGTAAATAGAATCACACTTACACCCGTAAACAACTTAGGGGGGAGAGTTGTTATTGTTAGGAAAACCATGGCGTCGCGGGAATATTGCGACAGATGTTCCTTGAATTTAATTAACTCTTTATTGTTCGCGGCAAATCAAAAGAACTTTGTTGTGAGAGATTTCGGTTGTATTATTTTTTGCGAATAGGGAGAGACATTTCGAGTCACATTATGATAATTAGGCTGAAGTCATTCCACTTTTGTTAAACCGCAATTTTTTCGCGACGATTCCCCCGACAAATTTGAATAATCTTGAATCGAATTTTGTTAGTTTTGTTTCGGATAGCGGGCTCTGGGTCTTTTAATTTGAATATGAATTGCTGAAGCCATTTTAATTTTGCATCAACATGCTAGTTTGAAATATAACTTCAAATTCCACTGCAAAGGATTTGTAATCCATCGCAAATGGAAACAGGTCATATTTATTAATATTATAAGAAGATTTATATAAATTAATGTGTGTTGTAAGAAGTATATATACACTTGAAGTATTGTTAAGTTTTAATTATTTCTAAGAAATAACCGGAATGTCAGGATAAAATTTATTTTGCATAGTAATTCATCCTTATGCACATAAGGTTGTAAGTGACAGCTGTTAATGTTCATTTGTTTAGTTTCAGGAAATCATAAATTAAAGTACCCGCAGTTTCGTAAAGTTTTAATTATTGTGCCAAAAAGTTTTAAATATTACTAAAAATACTAAAGGTGGAAGCTTAATATTTTTATTTATTATTTTTAAGACTTCTCTTTACAGAGTCACCATCCGGAGTTATGCATTTTCCCCAACGTTTCTTGACCTTTCGAAAGCTTTATTGTAGAACTCAGCAGATTGAGCTGCTATATATATTCAACTGAGGATCAGCTTCGACTGAGGCTTCTGCTCTGTTGAAAGTAGAAAAAAGTAAGACAGTGCGAACGCTGGAATAATATTAGCTTAGACAAGCCGATCGTCAATCTGCATCTTCTTCAAACTGCAAGTTACTATATATATATATATATGTGTGTGTGTGTGT
>BMAW01064348.1:0-37002 GCA_019974015.1 Nephila pilipes | reverse complement strand
GTGTGTGTGTGTGTGTGTGTGTGTGTGTGTGTGTGTGTGTGTGTGTGTGTGTGTGTAAGATAAAGCAATGAATTTATCATTAAACGCATAAAATGAAGAGAAATCTAAATTCCAAAATAATAAAATAACAAACAACACATTTATAGAACTCAGTAAAATAGTTAAACTGAATCAAACTTGAAACTAAGAGATGAATAAAATTTGATCATGTTCTGGAACACTATGAACCAAAGAATAAATCGAATAACCAACAAAGTACAACATGCAAATTCAGACTGGAGACTGAATTGTAGTCAAACTCACTTTATGGTATCAACCTCCCATGTATCTTGTTAGGTAAATTCGATCTCAAAATTCAAGTTGTAATTCTAAAGAAAAGGAAACAAATAACAAAGAAGAAATTAATGGCGAGGTATCTCAATTACTTATTATTTTCAAAAAGAAAAAAAAAAAATTATCCTAATTAAAAACTTATCCATTTGAAAATATCCTATCAAAATATCCGATTAAAATTATCAATTAAAATTTAAGATTTTTTCGAAACAATAAAATTATAGACAAGAATATTCTAAAATGAACTCTAATACCGAATAGTGATTTATCAATCACAATTCAAATTTCATATTTAGAGCAAAAGATTCAAAGATCATATCTGACGAGGATCATGAATCTGAGTGCAATAGTTAAGTAACTTTACAATGTTTTTGAATTTCACTTGCGTGTGAGGGAGTGTGGTGTCATCAAATTTTGATCTTTATTTACCAACTTCCCACGTTCAGCTAGAGCTTTGAAATTTGGAATGTCTGTACCTTCGCCTAACAATAATTTGTGACGTTTTATGACAAGTTTTAACTCATTTTTAAACAATGCAGTTAGCCCTAATCATCGGTGCACATTTAATAATGCCAAACTTGGCGAATTTTTTTTTTTTTTTTGGTTGAATGTTGTTGCCTTGAGGACCAATTTAGCAACATTTGGCAAAATACTTGCCAAATAATTTGTCTCTCAAGAGGGTTTGACTCAAACTCGTATTCCAACCATTTAATTTGCTGATTAATCATTTAGTTAGTTTTAATCGTTGTTATGTTTTCACTTGGTGTGTCTGTATGTAAGCACATGAATTGGAATCGAAGCATACCAAGAAATACAATCTAGAAGATATTAGATTCCACTCCTCTCTAAAAAAAAATTTTTTTTTAATTCTTTTCCACATAGAATTCATCATCTATAAAATTGTCTTTCCCTTATGTTAAACAGCATATCTCGACTTCAGAATAATTTTTTTCAGATAGGAAAAAGTGTCCTAATATCTCTCCATAAGTTACAGAAAGACACAGTATTCTAAAAATTATCAAAATATCGAAAATCATTTTACTACCCTGTTTTAATTGTTTGACTTTTCTACATATATGTTCAAATTTCATAACTCTAGATATATTATTTAGCGAATTACTTAAATGTTCTTTAAAAAAGTTTGCCAAATCATTTCATTGATCATTAAAACTTCAAATTGCGTTTTCTCGACTTTTTATGTGTCATAACAGTGGGTATTTAAAATATCAATGGCATTTTTTTTTTTTGAAATTCATTTTAAAGTTTTGAAATTTTTTTCCTTTTATTTTGTATAATATGTTTGATGATTCTGTGCGTGGAATAAGGATGCAGTTAAATAGTTATTTTCAAAATTAGATGTAACCACTTTTTTACAGTTTTTCGTAATGTCTGATGAAAAAAATTTGGAAAACTATAAATAAAGTAAAGTAACTATAAATATATAAACAATAATAAAAACTATATTATATAAACTATAGTTTTATCTATAAATAAACTGCTGTTTGTAGAAAATGCAATACCATGAAGGAATCATCAGAATCAAATGAAATTCGCAGCAAATGTCAATTATAGGATATTATGCAAATTAATAAAGTTTCAGAGCCATCGCGCGTGCGCGGCGCGCGCAGCGCCCTCTGAATTGATGCTGAAAGCGTATAAATAAAGTGCTGTAGCGTGACGTTGAAAAAAGTCTATGATTATTTGTTAGTGGCAAACGTTTAGTGAGACCTGAGTATGCCTCCACGACGGAAGAATAAGAAATTCAAGCAACTTACGGAGTTTGAACGAGGGAGGATAATCGGCCTTCGAGAAGGAGGATTTTCCTATCGCGCAATAGCAGCTCGTATGCAGCGGAACAGTTCCACAGTGATGCGAGTTTGGAAGCAGTGGACCGACGAGCACCGAACAACTCGAAAAACAGGCACTGGACGACAGAAGGTGACGTCAGAGCGCGATGATCGACACCTGCTCCGCATGGCGGTGAATGATCTCACAGCTTCCTCCAGGCAGCTGGCAGCACGTTGGTCTACTGCTACAGGTGTACAATTGTCGGCTTCGTCAATTCGTCGTCGTCTGCTGCGCCGTGGATTGCGTGCAAGGGTGCCTTTATACAGGATTCCCCTCACGGCGAATCATCGACGGCTGCGTCGGCAGTGGGCTCTTGAGCACAGAGACAGGCGAGCTGATTGGTACCAAGTTGTCTTTTCAGATGAATCACGCTTCAATTTGTGGACCCATGATGGCCGTGTTCGTGTTAGACGTTATGCCGATCAACGCTGCCTTCCTGAGTGTATTATTGAACGACATAGTGGTCGAACACCCGGAGTTATGGTCTGGGGTGCGATTTCGTATCATGGACGATCCAATTTGATACGAATTGAGGGTAATCTCAATAGCAACAGGTACGTCCGTGAAGTGCTACAGCCCGAAGTCGTTCCTTTCCTTCAAGGCATCCCTGGAACTATCTTTCAGCAGGATAATGCACGCCCACATGTTGCGCGGACTGTTTGAGACTTCTGTTCAGCACAACGCATGCAACTTCTTCCTTGGCCTGCTTATTCACCGGATATGTCGCCTATTGAGCACGTGTGGGATATGGTTGGTCGGCGTCTCGCTCGTGATCCGCGTCCTGCAGTTTCCAAAGACGAACTTTGGTTGTGCATACAAGCGATATGGAATTCTCTTCCTCAAGCAGATATTCAACATCTGTTTGACTCCATGCCACGTCGTATAGCAGCACTTATTGCAGCGCATGGTGGCTGCACCAAATACTGATTTCGGACGCTTAATTTGTTTCTTTTGTTTTGAAAATTTCATCATTTATTTGTATCAGTACAAGTCGTTTCTGCATTAAATTTCATTTGATTCTGATGATTCTTTCATGGTGTTGCATTTTCTACAAACAGCAGTATATATATATATGGGATTGTAAAAAGAAAAAAAAATGAATATGTGATAATACAATAATTAAATTACAAAGTTAATGCAATAAAAATAAAATAGAATTAATGAAAATTATTGTATAAATACTTTTGAATTATATATATAAGAAACACGAATTCAATGACTAAGAGTCATAAAAATAAACAAATATAAAAACTTAAAAAAGATTTTTAAAAATCAAATAAACTATTAAGAAGATAAAAGAGATAAAAAAAGAGAAAAAAGAACGAATGTATGGCAATTTAAATGATGTTTTGGACTTTTGAGGAAATGCATGCTTTAATATGTTTTATGGATTCAAATCCTCTCCTCTTGAGTATATTAGTTTATAGCTAAATTTGGTAAACACCATAAGAACATGTACAAACAATCCTAAAATTTGGACAACAGGATCCAAAAATACATACTATATTATCAAAACTGCAATTCAATTTACTTATTATAATTTCACATACGCGCGCGCGTATATATATGTGTGTGTGTGATGAAATCGCGTTATTACTTCATATATATTTAACCTTATTTAATTTTAATTACTTACAAAAAACCAATCCTAACTCACAACCACCAACAGACCGTATAAATTACTTCAAATTTAACTTTAGACTACAATAATCCCTCGATGTAGTGCTTTAGCTTCCGTTAACCGAACACAGCCGTATATAAATTTATTCTTATATATGCATAATGTAAATTACAACAATGAATGTTGATTTGTTGTTCCTACTCAAAAATTAATTTAATGAAAACGAGATTTTTCTTCTTGGTCTTAAAGCACAAATTTGTAGTTCGCGTCACCCCTCCCTTCCCTCATTATTCTCGTGGCCGCTTTAACCTAGTGGTTAAGGCATCGGACTCACGACCGGCAGTTTTCGTTGATCCTGGGTTCAAGCCTTGATGCCAATAAAGACCCGCCGTGCAGCCGGGACTGATGCACGTTAAATCTGTCGAGACTCGAGATGCTCCCGAAAGCATGGAGAGGAAGTTAGGAGAGGGCAGTGCCATCTCAGGTGTCGTCCTCGTCACTTGACCGAGGTTCAAAATTATGAGGCCCGTCGCCAATTGCCCTCATATTGCTTCTAGTGCGACGTTAATAAAACCAAATCAATCTCTCGTCATACTCACAATACATTTATAAATACTACGTTTAATATTGAACCACGCGCGTGAAAAGAAATTGACGAGTTCATTTCATTCAAAGCGTCATCACATAACCCAAAGCACTTTTTTGACTTATCAATGTTTCGATAATTATATGTGTTATTTTGATCGATTAGTGATATCGCCTTTTTAAAAAAATTTATTTAAGTGATATATTTTTTAAGAAATATTAATTTTATGAAAGTCGAGGGAGATCTTTATTAAAATTTAACAAATATACATTTTAAATTATATTCGCCACAGTTATGGTTTTCTACCTTTCAAAAATATTGTGGAAAAACTTTTAATGCATCTTTCTATAAATTCAGTATTAAAATATTCCTGTTTAAAGTTATTTTACGTGTTTAGCTCTTTAAGTTAATAAAGTAGCTATATATGCAAAGAATTTTAGTCACAGTAATTAGATTTTTTTATTAAAAAAAGTATTTAAAAATTATCTTGATTTAAAATTATTTTTTTATCTGCTGTTATAGTTATTATATAGTATTTCATATACAGCAAACATTCACCAAAAAAGTGCCAAAAAATTTTTATCTTGCAAATAAATTCATTGGAGGAACATTATTGGACAACTGCTGTTCTTGAAGAAAATTTTAAAAAATTTTACACGTTTTTTTTTTAAATGCAAGTAATACGCAACAATTTGACTATAAGCCTATAGAAAAGAGAATTTTTATAAGCGGTTTTAGAATTCACATATAAGTCAATGCAAGAAATCAGTAATATTGCGTAAAATAAATCTACCAAGGAAATTATGAGAAAATCTGGAAAGAATCACTATCAATTATAGATTAAATAAATGAAAATTACTGAAACTTGTAGAATGCATTAATAATGCAAAAAACAGAAAAATCTAAAACCAAATCCCAAGTGAAATGAAAAAAAAACAAGTACAAAATAAAAATTACTTAATAAGTGTCTGTAAAAGTATAAAAATTTTTAAAATTAGGACTTTAGAAATTATTAAATAGGGAGAGAAAAAAGTTTCAAAATATTAACTAAATCAAATTTCAGATACAAAATGTTCACAAACTATCAGTGGTTAACCGAAATTTACATAAAATCATTAACTTGAATTAACTTATATTTGAAATAAATCGCGTGCGCGCGATTATCAAAACTGTCGTAAAATTATACCGAAAATAATATTAATAATAAACTTCTTATTTTTTCGAAAGAAGTCATACAAACATTTTTTTCCCGTCAAAATGGAAAAATGTTTGCATATCATTGCAAAAATATTTTTTTTGAAGAAATTTTTGTAATGTATAATTTGATTCGCATAAAAAAAATAATAAATCTTCGAGTTAATATCTTTATTTTATATTTGAAAATAGTCGATTTAAAAAAGTAATTTCTATATGATAGAATTTTTATATTTTTCTTTCTAATTAAGTTTTGAGAGAAATCCTGTTCTTTTTTTACCTTTAGATTTACAGCTGGTGCTCCGTGTGCTTTTTTGTTTTTCAAAATGATTTTACCAATATTTTTGAAGTTGTTGTGCTCTTTTATCTCTTTAAGTAAATTGAGATGATATTATAACACATTTCAATACGAGAAAATCATATAAACAGTTCCTGTAAGTGAAGAACAAATTAATTAAATTAAGCTGTTCACAGAAAATTTTAAGATTAGAGATATGAAGTTATCACTTCGTCTTCTTCGTTAATTCTACCAGAATTCGGAGTTTTCCTCAAAACAATTTTAGAAAAATCAATTTACTACTTAAGGATATTAAATGTATGTGTTGAGTACGTAATAAATGAGAATATATTCTTAAAATACTTATCAAACAGGTAAACACATAGTGAGACAAACAGTTTCTTAAAATAATTTGGTTAAGATTTGTAGGAAAATTATGTTATTGTTTTTAAAGTTATATATATTCAACTTTAAAAACACCCTAAATTAAAGAAATAATTAAATTCATTTCATTCAAGTTCAAAGGAGGAAAAATTAATTAAGCTTTCAAATAAAAGAATAAATTCAAAAAATAACCTAAAATAGAAAATAATTTTCTTTAAGCGCATATTTTGGTCAAGGATATACCTTAAGAATGAATGCATATCAAAATACGCATGCACGCGCGCGCGCGCGCACACACACACACACATATATATATATATCACTGCAGAATATAAGATTTCAAACGAAAAAAAAAAAGCAAGTATGTAACATTTAAAATATAATGAATTTATGTATGACATCTTAAAACGAAAATGAATAAATTAAAATTATAAGATATTTATAATATATTAAATAGTTTTTGAAGATTTGATAGCAGAAATACCAAATATGGAATATTTTTTGGAATATTTCCATTTGTAATGTAGGCAGAAAGTAATGTAAACATTATTCAGAAAAAATTGTAAGCAGTTTTATAAAATAAAAAAAAACAAACCTAAAGAATATCAAAATTGAATTCCATGAAGTAGGTCAAAGAATGTCATAAAATTAATGATGGACGAATAATTGTGCTTCATCAAAAAAAAAAAAAAAAAAAAAAAAAAAACCGTTTATAATGAAATTTAAAATCTTGTTTTCGAGTCCGAAACGATTAATTAAAATGACAGCTATTTCTCTCTCTCTCTCTCTTTCTAGAATAACCCATAAACACCCCTGATTGAAATGCTCAATAACTAAACTAAAAACATCTATTTAACATTATACTTAAACTTGGCGCACCCATTCCCTTTTAAACAAGATCATTATTTTAATAATTATCAATTTCCATCCCTTTGCCTTTGACCACACTTCAAAATTAAGAATAAAAACAAATCCCGAATTATGTACAACAGGAAGGCCGAAATTAGGTCCACTGGAAGAACGCGTCGCCACTATCCAAACAAACCGCCTCCAAAAATTTGAATAAAAGAGCTTGCGGTCTTCACTGCGGAGGCCGAAGACCCCATATCCTAGCAGGCGCATGCTAAAATATGCGACTTCCTCCTCCCCAAATGCAAATTGACTGGATCCCAAGAATGAGGCGAACTTAATGATGGCAAAATATTTTATACATACAAATATATTGTGGAAACCAGATATATTAGCGGTGATGTCTTAAGCGTCCACTTCTCCCGCTGTGGGAAAAAAGGCGTTTACTTGAATATCCAATGCTGTACTCAGCCTGCGTGAGATGAATTTCTACTCGGAGGAAGTGGGATGTAAGGTGGTTGAGATGTGCTCAGCGACGAAAAAAACAGATACAAATACTAAGGTTAGGCATGGTTAACTCTGTGAGGTGTGTCGAAGTGATTTAATTTGTGTTTGATTAAAACAAAAAGGTAATAATTTAAGGTATCCGTACACCTTCGGAGAAAATTTTTCGTAATGCATTGATGTTTGCTACCAAAATATTTTTAATGCTAAAATATAACCTAAAACTATGAAAAACACATTTAATAATCTGCTATTAATTAAAAAAAAATTGGAGCAAAAAACATGGTGAAAATATTGCATAAATTGATTATAAGAATAACGCTCATAACTCAAAAGTAAACAAAAATATCATTATTCTGTAAATTTTATCTTATTCATCATAACATTATTTGGGGCTGGTACTAATTTCATGATGAAAAGCATATTATTATAATTTTTATTGCGTTTCGAGTCAAATAACAAAGAAAAATCAAAAAAAAAAAAAAGTTATAACAATACATGATTTACACCTTTGTTACTAAAAAAGTATCAATTTTACAACGATGAAAGTAGTAGGGGTTCTTAAAAACTATATAAGGAAGATACGTGCAAAATTTAAATTCATTTGGTTCATAACTGTTTCTGATATCTATGTTTCCATATGTCGAGAAAACTCATTTTGAGAAAAATCAAAAACAAACTTTCAAATGCAATTAAAAATTAGCTACCGAGTAAAATTCAAGTCCCTGTAACATAAGTTCTAAATAAGGTATAAGCAAAATTCAAACACTATTAGAAAGAAAAATTAAATTTTTAACTAAATTAAAATCCATTGCAAATCATTCTTAATTTGATGAGTATTTTTGAAGTTATATGAATATTGATTTCTATCTATAAAGTAGGAACTTGTACCTAATAACACTTTAATTTACTAAAATCAAAAATTTTGACAAAAAGGACGTTTTAAAGGTGCACGGATACCTTAATAGGAGAGATAGACAATTTATTTAATTTCCAATTTTCTTCAGATTACGCAAATGACATATGGATGCAACTGAACTGATTTCGTTAATGTTTTGAACTGAAGTGATATTAATTGGACTTGTTAGATAATTGAAATGAATTAATGTGTCTTTATAGAAAAAGTTGTACGGATCCAGATCCTTCAAAAGCACATGGAGAACTTTTTCATGAAGAGGAAATTCTTCGACTTCAACTCATATTTCAAAATTAATTTCAAATTTTACTGTCTAATTTGAAGGTGAAGTGGATGCTTATGTGGAGAACAAGATTTTGAATATTAATTTTTTCTGGAACAAGTAATACATAAAATGAAATTATAGTCAATTCTTACTTAGATCAACAAAGAAATTTTTTATTTTAGTTACTCTTTTTATTAAATAATTACAAATAATATAAACATGTATTTACATATGACAGAGTCACAATATTAAGTGGCAAAATAATTTTTTTTCCAGCGATCTACACGCTTCGAAACTGACGGTATTTATTCCTAAATTTATATCCTGCTAAATATCTTATGTAAGAGAAATTTTTTCTCCCATATAAAACTAAAGTTAATTATTAGAAAATCAAGTAAGAAATTTTATGCTTCGACGAGATTCGATTCGAAGGCATGAAGATTCTACGCCGACGCTCTACCAACTTTGTCACTACAATCGAAATGATATAGTAGAAGCATTGGCTTGTTTCTTAATTCATCCGGTATATTAAATGGTTGGAATGCAGTTAGCTTGGCGACTGGAATTATTTGGTAGTATTTTGCCAAAAGTGGTAACACTGGTCGTCTTTGCGGAATTAACGTTCAGCCAAAAAAAAAAAAAATCGCCAAGTTTGGCAATTTTTGAAATCGTACCAAGTGGTTGGGCTAAACTGCATTTTCAGCAATTAAATTTAATTAATATTTGAAAAAACTATATTAACATCAAGTGTCATCCACTACAAGTTTAACAAAATGTATTTGAACTTGAGTGGGTGAATAAAAAGTATTTTATTAACGATTGAAAATTTGAACAAGATATATATAGGAGAGTGTGAGCTAGTAGTAGGAATTTAATAAAAATAGCGGGAAAAAAATCAGCTTAAAACGTTTCAGTTTTAAAATTTTAGTAAACAGCAATCCTTTTT
Source organism: Nephila pilipes (assembly GCA_019974015.1). Taxonomy (NCBI): domain Eukaryota; kingdom Metazoa; phylum Arthropoda; class Arachnida; order Araneae; family Nephilidae; genus Nephila; species Nephila pilipes. The sequence goes on along the minus strand of BMAW01064348.1, from coordinate 27,279 downwards.
GGTTAGCAATTAAAAAGTAACCCAATATCTTCCCTTAGTCACTGAGGTCCTCCATTGGTTTCTTGTGCCTTGCATGACTATGGGTTATTTTGCATGTGGAAGCATAGCTTTTTTTTTTCACTATGGTTTTATTTCACACCATTTAAAGTCAAGGAATTACAACTTTTTTCTACCAACAACAATAACAACAAAATTTATAAGCTTTGAGTTAACTAGGGCAACACGAGAACTTTGCCGATAAACCTCGCAATTTTCACGGTCGCGGCCGTGGCAGTCACCACTTGATTTATTTAAAAAACTTTATGTGTATATATATATATATATATTTCTCTCGAAATATATAGAACTTATTTCATTGTCTCGTGAAAGGCCGAAAAATTTTGAAGAAATTATTGAACTTCTAACGTTCTCTTCTCTTGATTTAAAATTGCTGTAAAATAAAATATCATACATCTGTTTGGGTAACACCTGCATGGCGTTTATAATCGAATATCCCAACTTTGAAGAGTTCCTATAACAAAACTAAAGATATTTCATTATTTTCGGACAAATTAAATTAAAAGTTATGCTTTAAAATTATAAATGTTCAATAAAATTATAAATTTCTATCAGAAACTCTAACAACATCCAGTCGATAACAGAGCTTATCTCACCATTTTTTTTCACCATAAAAGTATTTTCAGTGTTACAATTTGAACGACTGTAGCTATTCTTTTTTTCAGTTCATCAATGCTCACGGTAATGCCGGTTGAGTGATTGGTTTTATTAACGTCATTCTAAAAATAACACTAGGGCTAGTGGCCCAATAATGTTTAAGTAGTCCGAACTCACCCAAAGGGCTTAGAGCTACAGATCCCCGAGTAGTGTTATTGGCGACGGACCCCGTAATTTTGAACCTCGGTCAAGTGGCGAGAACAACACCTAAGCTAGCACCTCTCTCTTCTTATTTCCACTCCAAGCTAATGGGAGAACTTTGAGCCTAAACAGATTTAATGTGCATCAACTCTACTGAGCGGGTCTTTAGTGGCATCAGGACTCGAACCTACGACTCAACGTTTCTTGAAAAAAAAATCGCAAGGAGTTAAATCAGGGCTTCGTGGGTTCACTACTTAAGTGCTAGGTCGTCATCTATTTTGTGACTAATCACCTTATCGCACCATTGGATATCGATCATGTTTCTGGTGTAAGGACGCATTCAATACTTATAATTTTACAGACTTTAAAATGCTATTTTTAATTTGATTTGCCTAAGTGGTTGTAATTTTTTTAGTTTTGTAATTGTAATTCTACAAAGTTAAGATATGCTTTTGCACCCCCCTGTATATTTGGGCATGATCTTATTCTCTCAGACATGTATATTAACAAATAGAAAAACTGAAAAAAACTTGACCCATAAAAATTTAGAATCATTACGCTCGATTGCTAAAAAACGGAATTAAATACTGTTTAATTAAAACAAAAGCACTTACCAAATAAATATCTTTATCTCTTTTATTATAATCGCTTAAAACGTTATTTTATTAAATATAAATGAAAAATATATACGACCAATAACTCATATTTTAAAGCTATTCAATATGTTAGAAAAATATTTCATACAGCTCTCCAATAAGTTATCGAAAATCAATGTACCTTTTTATCATGACAAATACGCTAACCTTTGTGACTACATGAAAGGTGGACCTTTGAATTTAGATTATCCGTCAGATAACGAGAGTGACATCTCAGCTGGTACCTCATTGTCTTTTTACTCTGCAGTAGGAGAGACACAGTAAAATTTACCTAACAGCTGTTCATTTCATTCCAAATAATGTTCTTTTGAGAAATCAGGACACAAACTCATGACTTAAGTGACACACCTCGACGCTTGGGACTTAGATTTAGTTATTTTTTGAACCTAAGAGATATTAACTGAACTGGTAGCTTGTTTGAATCAGCATTGGTTTGAACTACACCATAGCTATTGGCGATGAATTTCTTAATTCAGAACTTCAGTCAGGTAATCAGTTGAACTGTTCCACATTATTAGCAACTTCTCTTATTCTAGAAGATTATTCTTGGTGGAAATAGAACTCAAATGCTTGGCTCGATATGCCAAGAGACCTGTAGCTCTTTTATAAAGGGTTCCTTCGCATATTTTCCTTCATCTAACACTTGGGAGCTTTCACACGACAATAATTATATTGAGACCATCTGCTGGCAAATAAATCATGACATGCAAATTAAATAGAAATATCGAAGTGTGATGAATAGGATTGATGAGATACAGTTATAAACGGCGGGGGAAATTGTGCGAGTTAATGGTAAAGTGATAAAAAATTTTTTACGAAGAATAGTTGGAACTGTGCACAAGCTTATAAGAATTGTGGAGACCCTCCTCAAGTCGTTTGCTTCTTCTCACCTTGTCATGAGGCGGCACATTAGAACAATAAATTTCTACTTGTGCAAAAATCAAGTGAATCATATGTATTCTGCACGCGCACGTGCACTATTAAAATTGATAGCTCATTCAGCTATCAAAAGAAAGTAATAGGGAACGAAGTATTTGCTTCGCGATCCCATCATAATCTTCCGCCAACTATCTATGTTCCCGGACCTGTCCGGATTTCCTCCTGTTATCCCAGCAGCAATAAAATTTTATAAGTATTTGAACTAACTTTATTGAATTCTACTTGAATGAGTGATGTGCTCATGCACAATAATATATTTAATGACAAATAAATGTTTTGAGTATTGAATTGTCTTAGGTCATATACAGCTACTGATCTGAATCATTTGAAGTGTGGTGCAAGCATGCGCATCTTATTACCGCTTCAGAGTAAAAAGATATTAGTGAGAAGTATAGATCTGAATATGGACAATGAGTCGGATCCACCATACAAATATTGTTACTGACTCAGACCCGGTAAGTAATTGAAAGATAAGTAAATATTTATAATATTAATCTTTGGGTTCGGACGTGTGTATGAACCTGTTCTACACAGTCAATGATTTAGATTTTAAAATTTGAATATTCGTAAACCCGAATAAAAAAATTTTTTAGTTCCTTTCACCATCTGACTTTCTATTAATATAATTCAGGGACGAAGAGAGGAAATATTCATGGGAAAGGGGGGAGAGGTTGTCTTACTTTAAATAACTTTTAAAAACTATTTTCAAATTTCATTGTTTATTTTCAAGGTCAAAAGAATGTTTATGTGGAGTACGGGATTTTGAATATTAAATTTTTTCTGAAATTTTCTTAAAAATTCAGTATAAAAAAGTTTCAGTGATTAAATTTCCATATACTACAATCCTCATGAGGGAGGGGGGGTTATAATCCCCATATACCCCCCCTCCCGTCACTCATTATTGGTGCAATCGTTTGATTAGGGACTGTCCATTCACTAGTGATGGAGCAGTCAGTGGATAGAATTACAACCGAAACATTACATTTTAATCTAATCGAAAAAGATAAAAAAAAAAATTGCGGAAAAGATTTAATTTAATTTGAATATAATTGTTTATTTTTAATTTTTTATGCTGTTCACACATAAAATACATATTTAAATCTACATATTTTTCTGAAAGATTTTGTACCTGATATATGTTTTATAATATTTTATTAATTTATTTTTATTCTATCCATTTGAAATGCTGTAATTAAAGTGGAATTCTGACGTTGGGCTACTTTTCGACTTTTTCTTCAATTAACTCAAGAATTTAATGATAATTTGAATTTCATAAAATAAATTCTCTCCAACCAAAATGAAACACGACTAAGCAAATTATATGAAGATAGGAATTGTAATGATTTTGTGGCGTACCACTTCTACCCGACTCTTGTGCCATAATAATAATTGAATATAACTAACTCTAAAAGTCAATAGTCTATGTAAAGACACACCAGTTAGTTCTAACTCAACTATTTATTTATCGATCACTGTAATATGATGTCTAAGGAGTTTTCCTCTCGTGGGGGGGGGGCTTTGAATTAATCCAACTGTTCAAATATTATTAAAATAATAAGCTCTGACCAAAACCTTTCCAGTTGAGGTTACTTTGATTTACCAAATCCTCTGCGACAGTTAGCGACAGTAACAACTCTTGATATTATCGCTCTCCTGCTAGGAATACACCCAGAGTTAACCACACTCGCCCTCTATCCTCTAAATTTCCCTTTGCTTATATACCATCATATCTAACTCACTTCACTTTATTTCCACCTGCATCTAATTAACATAACCACGTTTCATTTTGGTTGGGAAGAAATTGTTATTTCCTGCAATCAATCTCAATTAAAGTCCCCAAGGTTTGCGAAAAGAAAATCGCGAATAGCCCAACGTCACAATTTGAATTAGAGAGATAGTGATATATAAACGAAATAGAATTGAAAAGGAGATAGGTGATGACGAAAGATAGAGATTGATAGGTGATAACGAAAAGCCGACATATGTTTGAAAATCGGAGTGAATTGTTATTTGAATTAAAGTTAGTCGGAAGTGACTACTCATTAGAACAATAGGATCCGAATTTGCTACAATGAAGAAGTGTGTGAATCGGTGCGAGTGATTTGGTAACTGAACTAAGAGGAAAACTGATAAAATGAAGCTGAATTATAAAATGAATTAAGAGAAATTCAAGAGAGAGAGAGAGAGAGAGAGAGAGCGATCTGGTACATTCTTTGATAGATAATGAACAGTGTTGTCTAGCTCTGATGTATCTTTAATTGAAGTTTTGAACTTATTGACTATTTAAATCACACTTTAAGATATATCTGGAGAATCAAATAATGAATGAAGGGCTATTACAAAATTAGAATACTCAAAAATAATGATCAATGTGAACTTTACTAGAATTTTAATTAATGCTTTCTGAATTTATTAATGAGGATTTAAATTATTGTTGTCCTTTTATCTTTTTTTCCCGTATTTCTTTTGAATTCAATCACCCTGTACTTGTTTTTTATATATCTGATTGACAAAGATTCTGAATATTTATGAGTTCTATTTGCTTTTGTATTTGTTATATAATTTGCAAGATTTCAAACTCAGCAATGTTTCCGGTTGATTGGTAGCCAAAAATTTTCTGTTATGTTGCAAATAAATATTTATTAAAACACAGATTAATACTTGTTAAATATTATTCATAGATTTTGAGAGAGAAAAAATAACAGATTAAAATAACTTATATTTTATAACAGTAATCAAAATTTTATCATTTTCCTGAAAGAAATTTATCCGAAAAAAAAAAAAAACCCTTCATAAAAAAATTCGTGAAATGAAATATTCGAATATACAATAGCTCACACATTAAAGCCTGATTTGATCATTTAACATCCAAGACATCTCGGCTCCGAGCTATTCATTTCTTTGCCTAATAAAGTCATAACAAACGGCTTTTTGAAAGAAACTTAATCAGACAGCTAAATTATAAGCTTTACTTATTTATGGCTAACATTAGCTTTCCGTAAGAAAGGGGCGAATACAGAGAGAAAGAGAGCGAGGGGGGGGGAGTAACATTTGTTCTATTTTTCCATCCATTCATCTACGCGTTTCTCGTTTCCTTTGGAATCGGAAAGCTGTTTTTGGTGCCCCTCCCTATCAATTAAAGGTGGATTCTCCTGGACATCTGTTGCATTACAAATCAGTGTAATTGAAAAGCAAGCCTCTGATTCTCTTGTCTCTCTCACTTTAAAACCTATAATTTTCGCCTATTGATAGATTAATAGTTGCCGTATATTTATACACTCATTGCTTAATGCTACTTAGTATTTGAAGATGAGCGATTTCCGTGTTTGATGTGGCGTCATCGAATAACGAGACTAGTTTTTGCGATTTACCTAGTTACTTTCGATTGATTGGGAAAAGAGTAATCCATCCTGGTACTTTCGATTGATAGAAACAAAAAAGGAATATATCTCCGGTGATAGATTATATGATAGTGTTAATGTCTAACTCCTTTTCTGATAAAGCTGTACAAAATATGGAATATTTTGTTTTTTAACAGCATTAAAATTACATGTTAATGAATTATATTTATCGTTTTATTTTTGTGTTTATATTAATGTCGAAATAGTGCACCAGGAGGGATATTGGTGATGTGCTTCTAATTCTGTAGCAGGAGTATTCGAGGTGTAGGCTATTAAATAACGAGACTGACGCTGCTGCAGAAGAAGTACGCATTCACCGAACGCCAGCGATCGATAGCTGTGTTTAGCGTGAAGACTTCTCTTTCGAATGCAGTGCCTCTCGTTTCTGTAAGCAAATCCACATATCCATGGCCTTCATCCACGTTAAAGTTATTTATTTATTTTCGTTCCGCGGGGAAAATGCTAAGTGTGTAATGAATTGCTGATAAATTTCACATGAAACTTGGGAAAACCGCTACTGAAACTTATAATTTATTAAAAGAAGTGCATGACAATGAGTGTTTATCACGTGTTTTTGAGTGGTTTAAGTGGTTTCAAGATGACCGAGAAGACATTGAAGAGGATTCACGCCCGGGTCGCTTTCCACGTCAAAAATGGATGAAAATATCGAAAAAAGTCAGTAATCTGGCTCTATCTGACCTTCAATTAAGTATTCGTACAATTGCTGAGAATGTAGGAGCTGACAAAGAATCCATGTGTCAAATTTTTACAACCGAGGAATGCGCCGGCTCATTCCACATTGTCTGTCCAGAGGTTTCCTAGCCTACTACAGCATCCATTGATAGACTATCCGCCTTATTTGCCTGATCTTGAGCCATTCGACTTCTATACCATTCCTAAGGTGAAATCTGCATTAAAAGGAGCAAGATTTGAGTCGTAGAAGCTATGAAAGAAAAAGCGGCACATGACCTAACAGTAGTTTTCAAGTATTGTTTCAAACAATGGAAGATTAGCATGGAGCATTGTAGGAATAGAGGAGGGTTGTATACTGAAGGTGATAACTAGTAAATATGTATAACATCAAAATAAAATGTTTTACAGCATTAATATAGTTATTTAACAGCCAAACATCGTAGTTACCGTAAATAACGGGGACGATACTTGAGCAGTTACTTCTCTCTACCTACACTCCTCTCCTCACCACATTAGGACTTTCAGACTCTATTTCATTTAACATGCAGCAGCACAGTTCTTAGTTAAATCTGTAGTTTCAAGTTGTATTTTTTTGTGCATACAATTCTTTTGTTAAAAAAGAATTTAGTAATATATAAAGATTGATATTTTGAATAAACTTCATTCGAGAAAAACAAAAAATATTGGCAACAGACTTCATTTTGAACCACTTTTATATAAAGGTAATGACGTCTTAGCTGGTACCTCATTCTTTTAACCTCCATACCATGCTACAAGAAGGTTCTATAGCCCCTTTATATTTCAGGCTGACCCTGCGTTATGTTAAGGAATAGGACCCAAGATTGGAACACTTTTCTTTATATATCTGAAATATACTATCTTTTTACTTAATATCTGAAATCTTTTTCTGTCGCTTTTATACGATTTGATTGTACCATTTTACAACATTTTTAAAGTGCACCTAATTTTCGTAACCACTTTTCAATTAGTTGGAGAAGAACTGGAAACAGATATAAAGATAGAAAGCAACCCTCAGATGTTAATAACGGGAAGTTTTGTTAATATCCCATGTTGCACGATAACTTACTGCAAACTAGTTTATAGCGGTCACACGGTTATAGTTAACACAAGATTATAGCGGTAACACGGTTATAGTTAACACAAGATTATAGCGGTCCTACATATTCTCAGAATCCTTTTCCTTCAAAAACGATAATTACAGTTAATTTTTCTACACATTAAAGTTTGCTAATATTGAAAAAGGTGTTGCATGCCGCGAATTTTTGAAGACAATATTAGTGTCTCAATGTGAGATATCACTGAATTATCATGGATCATATAGAAAAATGACAGCATGTAAAATTCTCTCTCTCTCTCTGAGATATAATTTTTTCCCACTCTTGTTGAGTCTGTTGAAGATTCATTGAAAATACATTCTGAAAAAAATCAATTACTTTAAAAATTCAAAGTTTGTGATAATTCATGCATTTGCGTTAAAAAAAAATTATCATAATAGAGTAAAATATATGTATATACGTATTTGTGATAAAAATCCTCCAAATTAGAATTTCTTTTTAAAAAATAATAATTCAGAACTAATTAATATAATCTGCTCGTTTTACGAGGAATCACATTCTATACTTTTCGTTGAAAAACACCAGATCTGTAAGAAAGACAATCTTGCTTAATTTCTCTTTTAGATTTCTACTTTATCTCAGGATATAATGATGGATATTTAATAACGTCCCTCTCAGAAACAACGCAAGGGCTATTGGCAGAATGCCCAAGAGGACTGAGCTGTCTCCTCCTGGGAGACAATCACTTCCAAAGATAAGTAAAAAAAGTTTACAATGTATTCACCGAATAGGAAATGGATAAAAATTAACAGTGGAGTTTTCTTGCAGAAATTGAATGTATAAATCTTGCAGAAATAAACGCCATAAAAAAAACCGACAGAGGGCGTTAAGTCGGAGTCTGGCCGGGTCTAAGAAATCCCACCAGACGATGTCCATCTCCGTTTCTGTTACGCTAGGTCTAGGTCTAGGGCGCTAATTATTACCTAGTGTCCAGGCAGAGTGCTAGCCCAACGCAGGACCTTCAGTTTACTTCCCAAGCAAACTTGGTACTCATTTATCAACCACGGAAAGCTGAAAAGTTGAATAACAGGTGACTAAAATGTATGACAGGCGACTTTAAGTCAAAGTCTGCCCGGGCCTAAGAAATCCCATCAGATGATGACTATCTCCGTTTCTGTATCCTTTGAGTCTGGGGCACTAATTACTAGCTAATGTCCAGACCGAGTGGCTAGCCCATTGCTGGACTTCCAGTTCACTTCCCAAGCAAACTTGGTTCTAATTTATCGACCACGGAGGGCTGAAAGGTTGAATTGACCCATGACCAGCTACATAAGCCGAAATAACCGAAAATCGAACCTGGTTCGGCACTGCGCGCTAATCTTTACACCACCGCAGCCACATAATGCGGGGTATAACAGATTAAATGACCTAATACAAAAAAAAGTATATACAAACTTGTGAACTGAAAATGAAACATTAGAGGGGAAATATACATATATAAATAGTGTACAATTATAAACAATGAGCAAAATTTAATTACAGAAATATCTCTTATAAAGGGCATCTCTAACTAAGGGACAATACTGTTGGTCCCTTTGAAAGATAGCATATGCATTTACCTCTTATTAATGGAAGGGACAAAGCAATCCGGTGGGTGCCTCTTATTAGAAATTACTATTGTATTTAGAAAAGGTAATCAATATTTAATCAAGAAACTTTATGAGAGCCGTAAGATAACAGGATTTTAGTTTGAAATTCAAATTGGGATTTTCACACAAAAATTTCTGTCGAATAGGTTTTGCTTCAACAACAAGGCAGTTTAAATGAAAATTTTTGGTAAAGGAGGCATATAAGAAAGCGAGCGTGTAATGGTCAGCAACCCCAACACACATGAAAGTAAGTTTGCCTTTTTCAAATTAAAACAATTTAAATAAGAAATGAAGGGTCATGACTGGTTAAGAAGCATATAATCTCTGAATTTAAATAAAAAATTTAATTTAGTCTTGGAATATAGAACTAGACTCGAATACCGGTATTACTAGATGACCACCAGCACTTCTGATCAAAAGGAAGCTTATTTTTTTTAAAAAAAATCTTAACTATTCCAGACCAAGAAGGGGGAATATCCATACAGTGACTTTTACAATTGAATCTGTAATTTCATTATAATAATCTCCGACGAGGTTTTGGACCCAGCGCAAGTTGTAAAAATCCTAATAGGTTGCCAATTTTTAGTTAATGATATTAATAAAGGCTTATTATTCCTGGAATCAAGCAGAAGCATTATGGATGGTAAATTATTAATATAAATACTAATTTCAAAATTATAAGAGATGAACCACAGTAGACAAATACAATTGCACAGAGCTCGGCATGGAAAAATGAATTATAGGAACTCATTTTAAATATGTAGAACCTGTTTGGGACAACCAGGTGGAAAACGTAGCCATTCCAGTTTCGCTTTTATATGAATGAATAAAAGAAAACCTTTAAAATATAACGTTAATTTTATTTGCTAAATGCAAAAATATTGAAGAACAATTATCAAAAATTAAATACTAAGGAATAAAAATTTTTCAAATAGCTGAATTTTTTTATATCATTTTTAACTTCACGAATAAGGAATAGAATACGTCCTATATTTAAATATTTGGTGCATCACAGTAAATTATACTATAAAAGTAATTCTAACTTTTTTTTTGAATTTTTTTTAAGAAATCTCATCAGCAGTATATTCATTTATGCCGAAATTATTCCTCAAAATAACCCCTTAGCAACATTCGTATTAAAAATAGCTGATTTAAAATATAAATATTTAATTCCTTTTATTATTATTATCGATAATATTATACAAATTTATTTTCGTATGAATGCGAGGCTGTTGTTGCTTAGTATTCATGATCACGAACTCGTGGCCGGTGTACTTTAAGTGGTCGTAGGTACGATCTCGGATGCCACTAAAGATCGCCGTATAGGGGGTTTGATCCGTTACGTTAAATCTATCGAGGCTCCAAGTCCTCCCTTTGGTGTGGTGGGGAAGCTTAGAAAGGGATGCCAGCTTAAATGTCGTCGCTTGGTCGAAGTTCAAAATTATGAAGTCCGTGGCCAATAGCCTTCGAGTTGCTTCTGAGTGCCAAGCTTATAAAAATCAATCAATTCGTATGAAAGTGGTTACTATGTACGAAATTTCCTTTTTTCAATACTTATAAACCAAATATACAATTATAATAGCGTCGACATAAATTCTTATCAATATGCTAAAGGGCTTTGGCTTTTTTTTCTATAAATACATTGACAAAGCAATGGTCATTTATAAGCTTAAGCGACTGAAGAATGAGAAATAGGGATTTTTCTCTACGCCCCCCCACCAGCGATTCGTGCCGCCGAGGATCTCACGTATCCCTCCCATAACTCAAAAAGCTCTCAGGAAGTCTATTGTATCGAGAAAATTAATAACGGGAGAAAATATGTGTGAGAAGGAAAAACACATGCCGTAATAAGATCCAGCAAATAGAATTCTTCTCAAAGCAAATACGTGCTCTGCACTCGGAAACCAGGGGGAGACGACACCCCACACATGTCATGGATCGTGCCGAAGTCGGACTAACACACAAATAAAAAAAAAATGAAGGGATCCCCTCACAAAAAAGTTACCGCCTTAGGATTGCGTGTGTTTTCATCACACCAAAATCCTCACTGTGAATTTCGAAAAAACCCCACAGAGAAAGCGACAGGCGTTAATTGGTTATCCGTGAACACCAGATGTCTGCTTAATTTGGAGGGAGGCTACCAGACACCTTCCGTTTAAGGTGCTTCCTGTTTTCAGGGTGTTCATCACGTTGTTTCTAATTAGAAAACAGGATGAGAGAAAAGGTGGAAAAAAAACAAAAGTTGTTTGAAGGAACCGTAAAAGAATTGATCTGTAATTCGCTTGCGAATAATTGAATTGTGGGTAATTAAAGCTCTTTTGAAGAATCGGTTATACAGTGTTTTTCATGAATATATGGACTGGTTTTTTTAGGTAGCAACTGAAATAAAGATGCTAAAAATAATAAATGATATACATAACATTATGAGTATCAAAGTAAAATAATTAAATGTTATTGACATTTATTAAACCTGGCTTAGTTAAAAAAATGTTATCCAAATGTATACAGACATCTATAAAATTCAAATTGCAAGTTCAGAATCACGAAGATTGCAGCAGATTTGGTATATATAATATCTTGTCTCAACATGACACTTTTCAGGTAAACAAGCGTACAGGCAAACAAAGAAGACAATTCGACGACAAAATAGACAACTTTTGCGAGTTACTTCCAATCAAAAAATGTATGCCCGCTAAATTGTCAATAGCCTAGCCATCCTAGTATCCAGATATACAGTTCATCGTCATTTACTAGCAAGAAAATTTCCTGTTCATCGATGTATGTGGTGAACACCAATGCTCAAGGCGCAACATACTAACATTGGCGCGACTACTTTGGGCTGAGAAACGCATGCAGTGGGAAGAAGAATTATTAGCTCTGATCTTCAGCGATTAAAATAAATCCAATATGGATGGCCTAGATGATTGTGTCGATTTTTGATCTTAACCGACAACAAGGAAGTGGTTTTATCATAGTGTGGGGTGAGTTTTGTTTCAATGGAGCAAATGATGGGTGTCTTTCAAGAGCGTCAGCGTTCAGATGATTATCAAGATGTGCCTCAGGTTCATTCGATGTCATTAGGGAAAAAATTGGATGAGGATAACTGGATATTTCAACAGAACATCACTTAGATTCACAGCATACATTAATAAGACCTGGTTTATACAGAATCAAACTACCATTATACGTAGCCCGGATCTTAACATGGAGGAAAAACCTTGGGAAGGGGGGGGGGCATTAGCGTGAGATGGAAATTCCCATGGACGTCAATTTTTAACCCTGTTGGAGTTAAAGCAGGAAATAGACTAAATTTTATTATCTTTAAAGTCTGATATACTGAAAACCTTAGTTCAAAGTATACCTAATGGGGTATTCAAATTAAATAAAACAACGGTTTCAAAATTAGAACTCTATGTATAAAAAATCTGTATATACAATCTGAGACAACTTATTTTTGTTTTAAATGTTCCACGAAAAATAGCGAACTTCTTATGATGTATCAGTTCTGTAATAAATTGCTCTCTTATGTGTTTTTTAAACTTATCATTTTTCTTCTGCTCGTTAACTTTTAACAAAGTTATGATTCCGGAAAAAGTCACCTGTCCATATATTTATCAGACGCGCTGTATAAGTGAATTTGACTGGTGTTTTCATAGTCGATAATTTTCTATGCGGAAGAAGAATTGCTTCATTCGTCTTCATTTGCGTTCAATAATTAATCTCAAGATTGTTATTTAAACCCAAAAGTAAATTTTAAAGAATTTTAATTAAAAATTAAGGTATTGATATTAAATTTGATATAATGAAATGAAAGCACTTTGAGAAGAGAAACTTTTTAAAAATGGTCTTGAATAAAAGCATTTATATATATATATATATATATATATATATATATATATCTGCTCATTTGAGCCCTCCACCGTTTACCATTGAGAACGGCGATAGCTATTGCCTTAAAAATGGTGTCTAGGAATAGTAAAGTGGCATTTGAAGTACAAAGTGAAATTCCTTACGCCGTCACTTGGTGGCAAACAACAGAGTTAATGTCGAAAAGAGTTAGATATATGGGAAAACAGTCAATAATAAAAATGTAGAGATCCTCTATTAAGTACTAAAACACATTTGAGCACAATAATGCTAAGAACAAAATGTATAAAGGCTAGATAGTTTGTTCGTAAATTCTGGCTTTGTTACGTCATGAAAAGAGTTGAGAAGACGAAAGAACAACCAATTATCAGCAGAGACCTTTATTTTCAGTTTTCAATACGCTCTCCGTTAGCTACATTTCACATCTAGATTTTCTATTGCTCATGTTTTTAGCATATCAGGAGACATACTGGCACAAGCATCAATAACATGCTATTTAAAGGTTCTGCAGTGTTGGGAAGTTTGCATACACCTGTTATTTGAAATATTCCCATAGAAAACGTCCTACTGGGTCAGATTAGGTGAGCATGAAGGATATTATACATGATCACCATAACAGATGAATTGATGCTGGAATGTCTCCTTCAGGTAATGCTTTACTTTCTATGTCTTATGCGGAGGGACGTCGTCATGTTGGAATCATACCTTTCGGAGTTGAAGTAGTGGCAGATTTTACGTGCACCACGTCTTCACACGGAGGGTCTTCAATATTATCAACATTTGATGCCACGACTAGACGTAAACAACATCGGCCGCCATACCCACCAGGTTACCACGGTTACAGTAAATTCGGGAACATACAAATCAATAACTATGTTGTAATTCAGAATATAAAGAAAATGTGAGTAATATTTGAATCAATTAACTTTTCAATAAAAACATCCAAACTACTATTAAAGATAAAGGGTAATTTTCTGTTTTTGTTCCCCCCCCCTTGTAATACGTATTGCAGCAGGTTAACATACGCTCCTGTTTCTTTTGGCTGTGATTTTTATTTTTACTATGTTATCCATTATACAACAATTACACATACGTTCTTATTTAAAATTTCGCCTTATCGCCTCTAAATTCCAATAAATAATTAAAAAGCCACAAAGCGACAAAATTTATTAACAAATTAACAACTTTAAAAATGTTATATCCTTAAGATATTCGTACACCTTCGGAGAAAATGTTTTGAAATACATTGGTATTTGCTATCAAAATAATTTTTAATGCTAAAATATAACCTACAGCTTTGAAAAACACATTTAATAATCTGCTTTTAATTCAAAAAAAAAAAAATTGGCGTGGAAAACATGGTGGAAATAGTACATAAATTGACTATCAGAATAACGCTCATAACTCAAAAGTATACAAAAGTATCATTATTCCATAAATTTTATCTTATTCATCCCAACATTTTTGGAGCTGGTACTACTTTCATGATGAAAATCATATTACTATAGTTTTTATTGTGTTTCGAGTCAAATAACAATGAAAAATAAAATAAAAAAAAAAAGTTACAATACATGATTTACATCTTTGTTACTAAAAATGTATCAATTTTACAACCATTTAAGTAGTAGGGATTCTTAAAAACTATATAAGGAAGATACTTGCGAAATTTAAATTAATTTGATTCATAACTGTTTCTTATATCTACGTTTCCATATATGAATATATCGAGAAAATTCATTTTGAGAAAAATCAAAAACAAACTTTCAATTACAATTAAAAATTAGCTACCGAGTGAAATTCAAATTCCTGAAACTTAAGTTCTAAATAAGGTATAAGCAAAATTCAAACACTAATGGACAGAAAAAAGTTAATTAGAAAATCGAAAATTTTGACAAAAATGGCGTTTTAAAGGTGTACGGATATCTTAAAATCTCTCAATCTTTATTGTCCCCAATGCAAAACCTGTATTGTACCCATAAAATTAACTTTTATCTTCTAAAGAAGTTTCTTACACGAAGATGAAGATCATAAGCAAATCATTCTTAATTTGAAGTTATATGAATATTGCTTTCTATCTATAAAGTAGGAACTTGTAACTAATAACACTTTAATTTACTAATTTACATCTTTATAGAACTTTAATTGCAGTATATCATGTACCATAAAAATTACTCTTTTGTTTTAATCACTCATTCAAAATTCTTAATTATAAAAATAAATTGGGATGACAATAGTTCTAGAATCATAATACTTTTTGTTTAGAACCATAAACTTGACAAAAACTCTTATTCTGTGATAAATATTAATAACATAAGTTCATCATAAATATGAAGACACTTAAATATACAAAAGATTATTTGTAATTGATATTTTATTTGACTCTTTTTTTTATAAATTAACCTTCACACTTTTTGAGCTTTTACAATAAATTATTCATTAATTCTACAATGGATTTATTCTATCACGCCACAGTCTTACGTCTCGTATCTTCTGCAACATTTTCATAAAATTCCTCCTCCCATCTAATTATTTAATTTTCCGCATAAATATGCA
The DNA here is from genome assembly GCA_019974015.1 of Nephila pilipes. NCBI lineage: Eukaryota > Metazoa > Arthropoda > Arachnida > Araneae > Nephilidae > Nephila > Nephila pilipes. The sequence continues at coordinate 11,590 of BMAW01064348.1, read as the reverse complement.
ACTCCACCTCTTATCTCGGTTCAACCAAACGAGATTACAGAAAGATTGATGAAGTATATCCGTATAAACTTTATTCCTCCAGGTGACTTCTGGATCTAAGTCCAATCAAAGACATGCTAGACTATGACAAGCCGAGAATAATAATTTAATATAATACATTCGGCAAAGCGGAATGATAGAATCAGAGATTTCTTTTTGGAGAACAAGGACAGGTTCATTTATCGTCTCCAATTCAATTATGATTTCAACTACACGATATTAATGATAGCCAAACTTCATCAATCCTCCAAAAGTTTCTCCTGTGGCCTGCGAAAAATACCGCTTCCTTTTGTATTCAAAAGCAAACTCGATGTAACTCAATAATAAACTTGTTTGGCTAGCACTGGGGCAGAGATGAATAGGATTGACCTTTGAATGTTGTGATCTTAATCGTTGCGGTATTCAGACATGCGTTGAGCTCTATCCTTTCTTCCGTTTGCATCAACTCATGGAGAGACAATAATTTTTTTTTATACGGTAGGAGGACCACACAAGTTGGGACATCATTTTCGTGCAATGCATGGCAGCTTCTGCAGTTTGTAGGTCCGTCAAAATCAAAGTTGAAGGAGGCGTGCTTAAAGGTTTTGGAGAGCCTGTTTGAAAAATTCGAGGAATTCAGAACGAAAAATTCTAAAAAATTCGAATTATTTTTTTTAACATGGGTTAACGAGATATTGTTTAGAGAAAATGGCGTCAACAAAAATGCGGGAGCATAAAATAATGGATATATGGTGTTAGATCCAAAAGATTGACATTATAATACATTCCATCTATAACTAGTTTGCTTAAAATGTATGCAATTAATATTCCATTTTGACTGCTTTTATTTAATATCGGAACAGAATATTATTATACACTTTAATAATTAATCGTTTGCTCTTATTTTAATATTTAGTTTAATAATTGATTCTTATGGCAGAATCGTCTGTTTTTTATTCTTTTTGTTGTTAACATTGACAACTTTTTTGTACTTTAGAATATTTTGTATGTGAAAATAAAGATACATTAGCATTTTGAAGAAGGTATTTTCTTTCTTTGATAATAATTGCTTCTGTGGAGCCTAGGGCTTGGAAGTATATAGATTTCTTTTATACTAATTAATATTCATTTTCACTCATCCTACTTTTTCGAGAACTTAACAGAAAAAAAGATGCTAACACATATTTAAATAACATCAGCAAAGTTTTTTTTTCTTTTCCTTTTCTTCTTTTTTTAAGAATCCGCAAAAAGTACTGAAATGTACTTAGACATTTTTCTTTCATTCCTCTGATTTCCTTGTGAAAATGGGATACCTTTAAAAAATTGCAATAATTTTGTTTATATGTTTTGTTAATATCCTTCATTTCGAGTAATTTTATATTTTAGGATTATTAATATATTCATAATTTGATAAATTAATTACTTGCTAATATATTTGTTGACTCTTTCTCTCAGAGAAATTTTATACTCGTATTTTAAGATTAATAGGTATTTAATATGATATATTAATTACTTTAAGACTTCATACCTCTTGGGTTTATGTAGCTTTGTAATTCACGTTAATAAATAAACAAACCCCGTACATAATTATACAACATAAATAATTTTAAAATTTTAATTTTTAAAATTAATTCAAGTAACCCTGTATGATCTTATACTCCAGAATAAGTGGTTGAAAACAATTATTTCTAAAGAATTGACAACGATCTGGGTATCTGAAAATGAGACAGGACTTGATGACTGAAATTATAACTCGTAAATTCGAGTCTCAATTACTGCTAAGACCACGAAGGAAAATAATTGGGTTTCATGTCACTGAATTAGATATGATCTCGAGGATTGATTATTAAAGTCGTATTTAGAAGCAAAGCGAGGGATATTGGCGATGATCCACATAATTTTGAAATATTTGTCAAGTGACGAAAACAATAGCTGAGTTGGTACCTCCCACTCTCAATTTCCACACATGCTATTGGGATAACTTCCATAGATTTAACGTGCATCAGCTCTGCTATGTGGCGGGTCTTTACAGGCATCAGGACTTGAATTCATGACCTGACGGAAACAACGTCAGCGATCGTGACAACTAGGCTACTGTGGTCCCTGTAATTTTAAAGTAGGTGGAACTTTAGCGAGTGAGGTATCAATATAACAATCATTACCAAAATCACGATGACCTAATTGGTACTTCTGTTTTTCAGCTCTCAAATGATGTTTAATAAAGAATAATTATGTTTAAAGAATAGGGTTATTACGAATAATTCACCTTTTTTTGAAATCTTAATAGTTTTCGCCTATTAATTGCTCACATTTGGCCTTATAACAAAGCAAAAGTAGAACAGAATATAACAAAGTAAAACTAGAACTACAGGAGTTCCTTTTTCTGTGCCTTAAGCAACTTCAGCGACATTTTCAAAATGGTAAAAGTACAGCAGAATGATTTTTTTTTTTTTTAATTTTCAGAATGTAGAAAAATTGTCATTGCTACCGTTTTATGTATGTTTACCCGTTGTTTTCTAATGAACATTTCATTTGAATGTAAAAACAATTCTTCCCGTGTTTGGACAAGACAAATTGGTCAAAATTTCGTAGAATGTAACCATGATTCACAAAATTTTACTTTTAAAAAAATTCACAGTCATATCTGTAGAATGTTTACCGTTGCTATCATTCAGTGAGGATTTTCTTTACTATTAGAGGATTAACGATTAAAAATAATGATAAAATATATACTTTAAACACTGCAACTCGAAAAGCACAATTTCCATAGCGAGAAGATGGTGCCTGAAATAGAAAAGTTCATTGAAGTAATCATTTTTCAGATAAGGATTCACTATAGCTTACTATTGGTAAGCTAATGTGAATCCTTATCTGAACAATGAACTTTCACAGGAAGTAACCCGTCAACGAGGTGTAAATGATTCAAAGTATTCGGATGGTTATTCAAGTTGTCCAAATTCACACCTCTGATGCGTTTGTCTGTAAGGAACGTCGGAAACACTGTTGAATGCAAATGAATCTTGGTAACATAACTATTGTTTAAAAACCCTTTAATTAAAAATAGAACACTTCTGCGTTTGTAAACCAAATTTGTAATGAACTGGAGTCCTTATTATTATTAAGAGACGCGCTTACTCAATGAATATCCCAGTTCCACCAAAAATATTTAAGTACTTTTTTTTTAACTTTGAATAAGTAATTACAAAATAATTTGCTAATGTTGAGTGTTCATCTAATCCCATTCTTAATATCTAATCCCAGATTATAATTAGGAATTCTATTCATTTTAATTTGGTTGGTTAAACATCGAACGAGAAGCAACACGAAGGCTATTGGTGACGGATCTAGTAATTTTGAATTTTCTTTAAGTAACGAGAACGACATCAGAGTTGGCACCCTGCTCTGGTGTCGCTACGGGAGGACTTTGTAATCTACCATCGGGAGGACTCGAGATACGACATCGGGAGGACTTTGAGATACTACAGATTTAACGTGCATCAGCCTCGGCTACACGGCGGGTCATTAGTGGCATCAAGGCTCGAACCCACGACCACTAGGTTACCACGGACACTACGAACGTGTGAATTTTGAAATCAGATGAATAATTTTGAATAATCCAGTATATTAATGCATGAAATGAGTTGAATGATAGTTACAAATGCATTCGTACACGGAGAACCATTCACAAAATATTCAGAAAATATATGAAAGTTGTATATGAGTTAGAGTATATAAAAACGTAACAATCAGTTTAAAATTATAGTAATAAGCACAGACGATAATTTCACAAGATCACCATTTTTTTTTTTTTTTTAAGAAATGTGAAACTATATCATTTCATACCGAGAAAGGGGGGGCCTCGGTATCCTAGTGGTCATGGTCACGGACTTGTGGCAGGCGGTTTTCATCGAGTCGGTGGTTCGAGCTTTGACGCCCCGAAAGACCCGCCGTGTAGCAAGGGTTCATGCACGTTAAATCTGACAAGGCTCAAAGTCCTCCGGTGGCGTGGTGTGAAAGTAAGGAGGAGAGGGAAATGTCAGCTCAGGTGTCGTCTTCGTCACTTGATCAAGATTCAAAATTACGAAGTCCGTCTCCAATAGCCCTCGTGTTGCTGCTAGTGTGACAATAATAAAACCAAACCTATTTATTTTAATAAAAACAAATAGAAGGGTTGTGACATGGGCTATTCACGGCTTTCCCTCTTCGACTAACACCTGGGGGTTGTTTCTGATTTTATATTTAAGCTCCGAGTTCTTTCCTAATCAAATGAAACATGATGCTACAAATTAAGTAAATTCTTGAAGTGGAGTGAATGTAATCTAGTCGTATAAAAGTGATAGAGAATTGAATTGAGGATTATTAAGGTAGCGGTAAAAAGAAAAGTGTTGCTGAGATGTGCGCGGAAATATTCTGGCGTGTTTTATGGATTTGGTAATATCAGAACTCAACACTGTCAGAGCAAAGAAAAGAGGTATTCGCATTGTATTCCGGTAAGCGGATTCTTTGATAGATTATAGTACTTGTTAGTAGTACTCGAGGACAGAGTCGTTATACTGTTTGAGAGCATTATCCAATAATAATTACTTTAGGAATTAAGTATTAATTACATTTGACAATCAATAGAATTTATATATATATATACATGAACACAATTCGTTATAAATTACTGAAATTAGATTTGATCTATTAAATCTATATCCTTATGAGTACCAAATATATATATATTTATATATATATATATTCAAAACAAGTATTTCCAAGCATTTTTTGTTTGTTGTTGAAAAGCATTTGTTGAGAAAAGGAGAGCCTACCAAAGGTTTATAAGGTCGGGAGGAGGGGAACTTCAATATATTTAAAATTTAGATTTATGCTTGGTTAATTTTCCTTACGTTTCTCACGCTCCTTGTTATTAATGTAGCATTTCCAGTTCCCAGTGTCAAACTGATAACCTGTAACCTGCTACTCAGATGCATAACTTTTTTTTTTCCTTTTAAAGGTGAACATTCGAGGATTTGAAAAGCAAAGCAATGTAAATAAATTATTCCTTTAAGCGAAGAAACAAGTATATTCCTCACTATATATATATATATATATATATATATATATATCGTGAAAGTACGAGTAAAATTGGCATAAAAATTCAAAGCTTTTGTTTCGGCCTGGAAAATAATACTCAAATGGAAGTTACTAATCCAAACGATACTGAAAAACCTTTAAAAATTACGGAGGATGATTAAGAACAAAAAAGGGGAATGAAGAGATTGTGTTTTTTGCATGACAAGGCACGATTCCACGAAATCACAAAGCAACTCTTGGGACTCATTCGGTTAGGACATTTTCAAATACTCCATTCCCTCATATGACACCTTCATATTTTCTTCTTATCACCTTTCTGAAGTTGTTTAAAAGTATAAAAGGTTTCCGATTAGGTTTAAAATGGCACCAAACCATGGACCCAAAAGATGCCTGTAAAATTTTTTTTTGACAAAGGTATTCTTTTTTGTACCTCATCCCTCGACTGACTAAATGCATCGTGAAGGAAGCGACTACGTTCTAAAAATAGTGTTTGATGCGAGTATATGAATTTGTAGATTTTTCAAAAATATGTAACACTTCAATTTTTAAGAGGTTGAGAAATCTTATTTTCTGAACATTCAAAATTTGTTGAAGATTTATGTTCAATATTATTTTTGTTAAATATTATTTTTAACACTAGAATGTCACTTTCAAAGTCAAAAGAGGGGGGGAATTGATTTATGTCTTAGCTTTTTAAAATATGATATTTTTAAAGAATATTGGAAAAACTGCTAATTTTTCAAAAGTAGAATAAGTGATGCCAAATTTAAATAGAGGCGGATACAATTTGCAGAGTTTCGGTTATTTTTTTTCCCTCAAATATAAAAAATACATCAAGTAGTTTTTGGGGAAAAATAAACGCATATAAAACTATTTTACGATATTTTATTGCCTATATACAATACAATAAACTAGATTTTGAGACATATAAGCTCAACATAACGAAAATTAAATTTATTTATTCAAGAGGCAATCGTTTATTTTTAAAAACTTTGAACGCTTCCTTCATTATTTAATCGCTTGGGTAGTAGAATGGGATGTACTAAAAATCCAAAAATTATTCCTTTAGATAGTCGATGATTTTAAATTTATATAAAAAAATTAAACATTAATTACTTCAACGTACTTTAAACAGTAATATTTAAATAAAGGATAGCTGAAACTATAGATTCAAAGAGATTTATTTTCTTGCGAAGTGATCGCTGATACTGGGCCATTTCATTTGATACCTTATACACACACACACACACGTATATATATATATATATATAAATGTGTGTGTGCTTGCGTGAGGAATTAATTCCTTATCTTCTTTTTCATTTTCATACTTTTTGGTAATTTAATATTACCAAGTTTATATAATTTGTTTGCGTTTGTGGGAAATACGATTTCAAAAAACTATCCTGCAGCCATAACACATGGCTGGTGTTAAATTAATAGTGATCAAAAGACAACGAACAGTCAGTCTGTCTGGACCTATAGGCTTCTGGATCGAATTAGTTTGGTTTACCGCCGACAAACTGGCTTCTGCTGACTCCCGGGATTCTTGAGTAGCATACTTGCCCAGCGTTAAGGTTTATTTGTTGGAATCTTAGGATCCTGAGTTCTTGAGAAATCGTAAGATTTTCCTGTGTTTTATATTCCCGGGAATAATATTTTAGTCCCAGAAATTCCCGGCAGCAAATATGCAGATTCAAAATACCATGAACTATAATTAGTGAAGCGCCAGATTTGGAATTTCAAGCCAATCTAGCAGAAGATGATATGCTTCATATTGTTTATGCAGAAAAAAAACTCTATAAGTAACATTAAGGAAATCAAAAAGATAAAAGGTACTGTATGTGTATAATCATTCAGAAAATCACCTCCCAGAAAAGTTATTTTACAAAATTATGTTAAAGTAGAGTTTGGCTGTGAAAAGATTATTTGTTTAGACAACAAAACAAGCTGGAAGAGTTTGTAGGCCATGTTTAAAAGTTTTTAGAGATAAAATAAGCAATTTCAAAAGTATTAATTGATATTAAATAGCAATACATTTGATGAAGAATTTGTAAATCTGATCTTGATTGTAGCAGGCTTGAAAATAGTAAGAAATGGCCTAGAAAAACTTAGCAGTCGAAACGTTACGAGAAAAAGTGATCAATAGCACTTTCTTATGCTCCCCTAAGACAAAGTTCCTACATTGTTCAACTAACAAGAGTTCTAGCTTCAGCAAGATTTCAGCAAGAAGTAAATCAAGGATATAGTTATTTAACTCAAAAGTAAATAAATCATCAAATATTAAGAGATTGACCGAGAATTTATAAGTAATTCTTCCAACATCAACTGAAGCTGAGAGGGCATTTTCTGCTGCTGGATTATTCATAACAAAGCAAATAACTTGGTTTATTGTTAAAAGTACAGAGAGCTAATATTTTTCAAATCATACTTTTAAAATGAATAATTTATACATTTTACTTGTATTTTGAGGCTCAATTTATAACAGAATATAAAGTTAAATGTATAAATATCTTCATTTTGTGTCATTATTATTGATATCAAATAAAAATAGCTGATTTTTAAATTTTTGGAAATTTTGATGCATTTACAGGAGCTCCAGTAATACGAGAAATCAAAAGTCCTACCACGCACTTAGCATTTTCTTGTGCTCTCCAATAGGTTTCCTGGTTAGATATATGTTGTGCAACATCCACTCCCGTTAGACGCGCATGCGCATGAGCGAGTTTAACGAGATAGTTTAATCAATGTGTACTGAGATATTTCCATAGTAAAGGGATATGATACAAACGGTTCATAGTGGATTGCTCTTTGGTACTTTTATGTACAATAAAAGTTCAAATTTTATTCAGATGACTTAATTCCATGGGCTGTGGGCTGACCTCCCCTGGGCTTGATAACCTTGTTTTTCGCCAATAAAGCAAACATATTTTGGATCTCATCAGTAGGCACTTTTATTTGTCAATGGATCTCGTCGATCCAACTCTTCAACGGGGAGAGAATTTGGGGAGAAATCTCAGTTAATTTGAGTTCCGATAATTTTTCAAATCAGGGCTAAGTGAACAGCTTATATAAGTGACAAAGGAACTTATTAATTAGTTCTACACATATAAAAAAATTCTGCTTTTTGTATCATTTAATTCTTCTGTAATTTTAATCATTTATTTTTCAGTGCATGTACATTGCATTTACAAATATTTATTCCATCCGTACAAATTCTTCTTAACCCTAGAGAACTGAACTTAAATCAGCATTACTCTACCCCCAATCCTTCAAATCATGAATTACGAATTGAAAACAAATATATTTCTACATTTCCATTATTTATTTCAAACAAATTAAGCTTAAGAAAAGAATTAGAATATTTCAATTAAAAAAATTTAAAAAAGAAGAAATTAGCATTTGCCCAATCTTGGTTGATGTTGAAAGTGTACTCTTCTTAAGTAGCCTTGTAGCAGTGGTTGCATTCAAGCTTTGTCGTTCTAAGTTTCTTAGATGAACAAGAAGTACAAAATTTGTTATTGTTTACCGCACTTTCTATCGATCTGTGGGACCGATCTGTTTCAGTATTTGTTTTGATGGAACTACTACTACAGATAATCTCGAAAATTAACAAGTGTACAACTGGGCTTATCTCACCTTGGGATAACTCACTTTACTTATTATGAAGTGAAGTGAGGTGATGTAATCGCAGCAGGAATGTCCCAACTTCGCGGAACTAGCAGGGGCAGTGATCTATTAGACCAGAGGTCTTCAAACTGGGTTCCCTGGAACTTTGACAGGGATTCCGCAAATAATCACTATTTGCCAAATCAAAATGCCAAAGTCTTAGCAAAGTTGTAATTTTTATTGAAGATTGAATTCTTAAAGGCAGTTTGATAGTAAAAATAAATATAAAAATAAATATTTTAAAGATAAAATTAAAAAGTTTTAAATTTTGTAAGAGTCATATGTTTCAAATACAATAATCGAGACGCGTTAGGTCACATATTACTCTGCGTTCTTTGGCTGAGGTGAAGAATCCCCCACTCATTTTACTATTTTCAAGGTATAAAGTAAAATTGGCGCCACTCTTTTAAAATTGAAATTTTGGGTAGAATTTATTTTGAAAGATAATATTAAATGCTTTGGTAATTTGTATAATATATTAGTAGATGCTAACACTGATCCCGATAAAAATGCAAAAATTAGTTTGGTCAAACATTTATCAGATCTGCAAAAAACATTTCTTGAATCCTGCTCAAAATGAAAAAATTATCTTGAATCCAAAATCCTTCTCAAGATTGTGAATCCTCTAACTCTCAATAAAAATAGAAAAACCCCAATAAAAGAAATAATTGAGTGTATATCAATTTGATATATAAAATTGATATACACTCAATTGAAACTAAATTTTAGTTAAGTTGATTTTATGTATTTTTTGATTGACATTAGAAAAGAATATCCTAAAATTGCCGAAAGAGCTGTGAAAGATCTAATATCACATGTTTTATTATAAATATGCAAAAACTCTTTCTCTTTGTTTGCTGCGGAAAAAACAAAATACAGTAACAGATTGGAAGCTGAAGAAGACATAAGGTTGCAGATTTCAACAATTATTTCAGACGTAAAAATACTTTGCAGTAAAAAAAACAATCACGGCCAAGTCATTAAAAATTATATTTTCGTTAATTTGTTATATTTTAAAATACTGTTGCTTTTTTTTATTATTCATGGGCTATATTTCAGGAAACAAAAAAAAAAACATTAGCCACCTTAGCTTTTATTAATCTTACTAAGACATTTCTATTATGATAAAAAAGAAATACAATAATAATTTTGCAAATTTGAGTAGGATAAAGAGCTTTGATATCCTATTTTTCCTTCTCTTTGATCGAGGGGTTCCTTGAAGGTAATGGTAAGCTCAAAGGGTTCCCCAAAGTTCAAAAGGTTGAATACCTCTGTATTAGACCAAGGATGAATAACTCTTCTGGCTCGGGAGCGGCTAATCATTTAACGGACCGGTCGCATCATTTAAATGATTGCATTCCTTAGTTAACTTTTCATTTGAGAAAAAAAATATTTTTGGCTATACCATAAAAAGCAATAAATATAAATTAAATCAAATAGAAGTAGTTTTATTCAGTTTATTTTTTGCGCTAATTTCATGTCACCTACAGCTGCAAGCACAATGAATTTTAGAATCAGTTTAACGAGACGAATGAATTCTATCACACTTTTCTAAAAGTTTTTTAAGTCAGGAGTTAACGAGGAGTTAAAAAGCAATAAATATAAATTAAATCAAATAGAAGTAGTTTTATTCAGTTTATTTTTTGCGCTATTTTCATGTCACCTACAGCTGCAAGCACGATGAATTTTAGAATCAGTTTAACGAGACGAATGAATTCTATCACACTTTTCTATAATTTTTTAAGTCAGGAGTTAATTTTTTCTTGTTGAGGATCTCATCACAGCCTGCAAGTTAATGTGTGTTAACGAACTTCTATATTTACTCTTATTGATTTTCAAGCAAGAAAAAAATCGTTCATAAATATAGAGAAAAGTTTCTTAGCAAATTTCTTCATTTGTGGAAGTATTTCAGCAGAAAAAATTTGTAAAAGTCAACTAATGGGACATCAAACATTTCTTTCATAGTGTGATCTGATATAAATTCAAGCAGCAACTTATCAAGTACTGTATCATTATCGGCAACGATAGGATAAGAGAGAGAAATGGATTTAGGCTCAATTTTCGCTTAGTCCTGAAATCTTCTTGTGACTTCATCCTTCAAACTTTACTGATAGTCTTTAATCTTAGCAGAAATATTTTCAGACACTTTCTGATTTCCTAAATAAAGGAAATAATTGCCTTCTCTTGCTTGCCTTGCAAATAGACTTAGTTTTTCTTTGATTGATTTTATGCACGAGAAGGAAATCTAAGATCAACAAAATTTCTCTGACTGTCTTGGTGAGCCACAGAAAAAAAATCTCTTAGCGGGGCTCTGTTTGCCCACTTCTGTATTAGATGTTAGTTAACCAAGGTTAATACATAGTAGAAGTCATTTTCGGCACTTGTTGAACATTTATCGTTTATTGAAACAATAGATGATAAATCACAAGATTCATAGAAATCATAAGATTCATTCATGAAATGATAAGATTTAATCAATTTGACTGTTCCAATAACATTTCTATTTATAACTGTTTTAACTAATGATTTCAAGAGTAAAGTTATAGCTTAATACTATTGATATCAACTGTTGCAGAATATGTATTTTAGTGTGATGAAATTACAAGTATTTCTATGTTCAACAAACAAGTTTTATCTCCCGTGTGGTCTTTATTTGTATCAACATCATGGCGCCAGACATTTGTTTATTTTATTATCTCTAGAGAAACTTGAAAATAAAACTTATCGGTTCCGCTAATTTGTCAGTGTTTGTACACCCTCTTGTGTAATGTCGATTGTGTGAATCATAGATACAGAGTTTTTAGGGAAATATATCTTATTTGATATGTTA